>JALGBA010003429.1:0-35323 GCA_023970755.1 Azemiops feae | reverse complement strand
TGCACACGGCGGTGGAGGCCTCAAGCGAAAATTTATAAAACCCAGCTGAAGGCCTAGGACTGGGGCGAGGGCGCGCGTGCCCACAGAGAGGGCTCTGAGTGCCACCTCTGGCACCCGTGCCATAGGTTCACCACCACTGGTATAGGGTCTCCTGCCTGAGCAGGGGGTTGGACTAGAAGACCTCCAAGGTCCCTTCCAACTCTCTTATTTTGTATTCTGTAAATTGCTACGGTCACTGTGAACCACTGGCGCAGACTGATAGGGATATTTGCGCAGGTCCAGAGTGAAGGCACCTGGGCAATTGTTCCATCTGTGGATCCTCCTGTAGGCATCCAGCAAATTCCTCCTCTCTCTCTTTCTCATGTGCTAATCCTCTTTCGGGGTTGAACCTGACTTGGTAATTCAGCTAATGGCCTATGTCAAGAAGCGCAGAGAAGGACCCCCTTCCTTTGCTGCTGCCTCGCTCCCTCCCTTTCTTGTCAGAAGCCACAGTTATTTACTTTCCAAAGCTGACAGAAAAAAGCACTGCAGGGGCTTCATTTATTTCTGTTCAGAATGTTATTATTGTCTAATGCACGGGGACCCTCACATGCATCGCAGACAGAATTCTTCTAATCTTTACTGTTGTGCCAGATGACTGCCTGAAGAGCAGAACTGGCTCTCCGGAATGGCTTCAGTGTCCCTGCACTGGGCTGCCCACCTCAGCTTACATTCTCCCTGCAACTGAAATAATAAAAAAAAAAGGGGGGGGATAATATTACTGTTAAAAATATAATTAATAATGAAGACTTTTTAAAAAAAAAAAATACTGCTCTTTTATGAAGGAAAGAAGCTATCTGGTGGAAATGGAAAACCAGTTTGAGCAAAAGCTGGGCAGATGCCTTGGCGATTATTGTAAAAGAAGCATTGCATTCCCCTTGCAACAGCTACTCAGACATACACACAGTCCTCGACTTAACGACCACAATGGAGCCCAAACTTTCTTGTCGCTAGGCGAGACGGTCGTTAGGTGAGTTTTACCCCATTCTGCAACCTTCCTTGCCACAGTTGTTAAGTGGATCACTGCAGTTGTTAAGTCGGGAACACGGTTGTTATGTGAAACTGGCTTCCCCATTGATTTTGCTTATCGGAGGTTGCAAAAGGGGATCACGTGACACCCCCCTCGGGACTCGGCAACCGTCATAAATATGAATCAGCTGCCAAGCATCTGAATTTTGATCCCGTGACCATGGGAGATGCTGCAACAGTCGTAAGTGTGAGAAATAGTCATAAGTCACTTTTTTCCCCCAATGCCGTTGTAACTTTGAACAGTCACTAAATGAACTGTCGTGAATCGAGGACCATTTTGACTGCTTCTGATCCTGGAGGTTCTATGGCCAATATGTTGTTAAGCTGAAGCTACTCCCTCTTCCCCCCTCCCCCACCTCCATCCCAGCCTTTCACATCCATACCAGAAGAGTTTTTCTCCTGATTTACAGCCTGTCTCTTATTGAGAGTAAACATCGGGCTGGCGTGAAATTTCAGTCCCCTGAATTCCGTGAATATTCCTCTGCTTTCGAAAGAAAGAAAAGGATTTGTACGTGTTCTTTTTCTTTTCTCCTCTTTGACAATGTACGTATCTCCATCACTATTATCCTTCTGTTTTGCTCCCTTCTCTCTCTCTCTCTCTCTTTTTAGTTATTAATTAGACAGCAATAAAGTATATATATATATATATATAATAAAGTATATATTCGAATTTCTTTTTTTGACAAAGAGTTAAAGAGTTAAATGGGAGACTAGAATAGCTATTTCAAGCTTCTTCTTTTTAACTCTTTTTTTAACTCTTTAACTCTTTGTCAAAAAAAAGAAATTCGAATTTGTAGTGTATCACAGTAGCAACCTGAGCCTGCTTAACACTCCTAGGTTGGGGCTGCAAGGAAAAGTGATCATAATAGTAGAACTGCAGTATAGCAGTTGAAAAAGCCTAAGGTGCATCAATCAGACCAGTCTGTCTGGAAAAAAAAAACGTACTAAAGTATATATATATTATATATACTTTATATAATATATTATATAAATATATATATAGTAATATATTAATATATTAATATATATATATTATATATATATATATATATATATATATATATATATATATATATATATATATATATATATTATATATATATATTTTATATATATGTCTTTGATAACTACAAAAATACGAATCCCGGGCATATCTGTTCAATAACACAGTCCTCGATCTCCGGGAGAAATATAAACCAGCTGTTTATTGTTAAAAAGTTTAAAACAATAAAAACAACTATTTACAATACTGAAACAACTTAGCTTTCGCTGGTCCCCTGCCAGCGTCCTCAGAGTAAAGTTTTGGGGTGGAAATTACTTTTATAAACCTTGCTAGCCTAACTGCTTACTCATACTATCACACGGTCAATGAGTAAGCAGTTAGGCTAGCAAGGTTTATAAAAGTAATTTCCACCCCAAAACTTTACTCTGAGGACGCTGGCAGGGGACCAGCGAAAGCTAAGTTGTTTTAATATTGTAAATAGTTGTTTTTATTGTTTTAAACTTTTTAACAATAAACAGCTGGTTTATATTTCTCCCGGAGATTGAGGACTGTGTTATTGAATATATATATATATATATATATATATATATATATAAAGACCATTTCCTCTTTTTTTAATATATATATACACTTTATTATATATATAGATATAGATATAGATATAATAAAGTGTGTATATATATATATATATATAATAAACAAATATATAACAAATATATAATAAAGTGTATATATATATTAAAAAAAGAGGAAATGGTTTTAAGTGTGAGAAATCATCACTTTTTCCAGTGCCATCGTAACTTTGAACGGTCACTGAACAAATGACTGTAAGTTGAGGACTTGTATGTATTGTCTTTGGATGGGAATCTTTAAATGTTAGGCTTCAATCATCCATACCCCGTAGAGGTCAACCAAGCTCCATCCTTGGACTCAGTTGCTTAAGTTGCCAAGCCAAAACAGGGCTCCTGCAGGAAAGATTGTCTTAATCTGCTTTTCTCTCTCTCTCTCTCTCTTTTCCTGTGTTTTATTTATTATTTCCTGTTGGGAAAGAATAGGATCCTTCATAGGGATGCATGTCTGTGTTTGCCTGACATATTGAGTGAACTAAAAAGAACGAAGGAACTTCTACTAAAACATGGAGTGGATTTTTTTACGCCGGCACAAAAGCATGTAGCATAGAAGCAGTTTTTGTCTGTTGTTACTGAAATGTGTCAAAGCAAGGCTTGTCAGGGGCTTAATGTGACTAAGTGATAGCTGATTCAAATAAGTAAACTATTTACTTTTTTTTTTTTTTTAGTTTTCCTGACACACACAAAAAATAAGTTAACTCCATTGGCTGAATTTACACAACTTGCTAACCTAACACAATGGGGGTTAGTCTGCAGTTCTGTACATCAGGGAAACCCATTCTATGCGTATATACGTGTGCATTTGTGTGATTTAGATTAGGTTTTAGATCTGTTTTGCATTTCAGATAGTTTAAAAACCAGAATTAAAAAACCTGAGTAGAAAAACATAATAGATATTTGTGGAATTCGAAGTACAGTCCAAGACAGTTTTCCTTTTCGCATCAGCCCTCAAACAAGAGGAGGCAACCCCAGGAGCTGAAAAACCATTTGAAATTTATTGTTATCTGTGCTGGACATAAAAGTGAGCTCTGAAAGATTTGAGAAGGGCAACTCTCTGCCGTTATTATCCTGAGTCAGGAAGTAAACCCGATGTATTCATTTTGGCTGATCTAGCTGAGCCCAAACTCTCAGGACTTCTAGCTAGAATAAGCAATCATAAGAAATCTAGCCACACTATAGGAGAAGAGCAGACAGAGCTGGGGGATGGAGTTAAGAGAATCATCAGCTTAGAATTGTTACATTCCCACAAATGGTCCAAGCCAACCCCTCTTGAATTCTGTTGACTCTTATCTGGCGCCAATTTAGTATTAAACCTTAATTGTCTAGAATTATTGTGTGTAGGTGTGCCTCCAGAAATCATGGGCGCTCCGTCACTGGAGATTTTTAAGGAGAGACTAAACAATCACCTGTCTGAGATGGTATAGTTTCTCCTGCTTGAGCAGGGGGCTGGATTAGAAGACCTCCAAGGTCCCTTCCAGCTCTATTCTATTCTATTCTATTCTATTCTATTCTATTCTATTCTATTCTATTCTATTCTACTCTACTCTACTCTACTCTACTCTACTCTACTCTACTCTACTCTACTCTATTCTATTTTCTATTCTATTTTCTATTCTATTTTCTATTCTATTCTATTCTATTCTATTCTATTCTATTCTATTCTATTCTATTCTATTCTATTCTATTCTATTCTATTCTATTCTATTCTATTCTATTCTATTCTATTCTATTCTATTCTAAAGGTAAAGGAGTCCCTGCAGAGTTTATTCCACTAGTCCAGTGGTTCCCAACCCTTTCTATACCCTGCACCCCTAGAACGCTTCTGGTGTATTCTTGCACCCCTTACAAAAGTTCAAGATAACGCCAACGAATTATGCATATACACTATGATTTTGAAACTTATAAACCCAAGTTTTTGCACCCCCCTGGAATATCATCTCGTATCCCCAGGGGGTGCGAACACCCCCAGTTGGGAACCCCTGCACTAGTCGTTGCCAACTATAGGGGAGGATGCTCATTTCCATTTCCAGGCCATTGAGCCAGTGTTGTCCGAAGACATTTCCGTGGTCATGTGGCCAGCACGACGCCACAGGATGCTCTTACTTTCCCGCTGAAGTGGTACCTATTTATTCGCATTTGCGTGCTTTTGAATTGAGAACGGGAGCTCATCCCGGCGCATGGCGCTCGGGTCTCAAACCTGCGCTGCTGGCTTTCCAGCCCACAATCCAGCATCATAACCACTGAGCCACCATGCTGCCCCTCTTGTGCAGGGTGTCAAACTGCCGGCCCGCTGGCCGGACGTGTCATGAAGAAACCGTGCCCACCCCATTGCCGGCAATGGGGAAAAAGGTCCGATACGTCACGCGACATCACGTGACATCGCGAGTTTGACAGGTCTGCTCTTGTGTATAGGCTGAGCAATAAATCTTTGAACTGCTTTTAAAATCTTAACATCTTTTTAACATATGGCCCTGATCCTTTGCACCTGGTATTAATCTTGATGCAAATCTTAACTCTGCCCCTCCCCAAATCTGCCTGCTCTTCTACACACACCCAAAAGAGCTGCAAATTGAATATTTACAGGGGAGATAAATAGACCCCAAAACATTTCTTAAAATATATTTTAAGTCTGGAATCTTTCGTTTCGCTTTAACCCCTTAAGAGGCCTTACCATGGAGACAGATCAACCAAAGAATGCAGAAAGTTTTTTCTCCCTGCTTTCCAGCCTCCTCCAAGTGCTGCTACATTTTGGAACCAAATCATGTCAGTTTGCCACCAAGTGGTGCTGTTCACCTCTGATGCTGTTTCGTTCCATCACGAAAGAAAATCAATGAAGTGCAGAAGAGTCTTAAAACAGAGAGGGGGGCTTGTGCTTGTCAAAGAAGCAGAAATTCATTGCAGAATGTCATAAATACTTTATTTCAAATTCTGAATCCAAAACACCTCTCTCTGTCTCTGTCTCTCTCTCTGTGTCTCTCTCTCTCTGTCTCTCTCTCTGTCTCTCTTTCTCTCTCTCTGTCTCTGTCTCTCTCTTTCTCTCTGTCTCTTTCTCTCTCTCTGTCTCTCTCTCTCTTTCTCTCTCTCTGTCTCTGTCTCTCTCTCTGTGTCTCTCTCTCTCTGTCTCTCTCTCTCTTTCTCTCTCTCTGTCTCTGTCTCTCTCTGTCTCTCTCTGTGTCTCTCTCTCTGTCTCTCTGTCTCTCTGTCTCTCTTCTCTCTCTCTGTCTCTCTCTGTCTCTTCTCTCTGTCCTCTCTTTCTCGCTGTCGTCTCTCTCTGTCTCTCTTCTTCTCTTTCTCTTTCCTCCTCTCTCTCTTTCTGCTCTGTCTCTGCTTCTTCTGTCTCTCCTGTCTCTCCCTCCTGCTCTCTCTTTCTCTCTCTCTCTGCCCTCTCCTCCAAAGAGAGGTCGCACCTCTCCCTCTCTCTCCCTCTCATCCTCCCTCGCCCTCCCCCCTCCTCCTCCCCCTCCCTCTCCCCCTCCCTCTCCCTCTCCGTCTCTCTTTCTCTCTCTGTCTCTCTCTCTCTCTATTTTATAACAGAAAATTAAAAGAAAGATTTAAAGTTATGTCCTGGAACCCATTTATGGCATACCTGCTCTAATGCTGTGGAATGTTTCCTAAACATTCTGGTTGCTTGGAGTGAAGGGTCAATTAAAAACAAAAAAAAAAGCTTAATAAACAGCTGGCAGGGGAAAATACAGATGTTGCAGCTAACGTTGGCCTGCTTTGTTTGTTGTGTATGTGGAGGTTATTTTGATCACGTATAAACTCAAAGCAGCAAGAAAGCAAAGACTCAGCAGTGACTTCAGAAGAAGAGGAAGCTTTTCTCTCTTCTTGTATAAAGTAATAAATGCAATTAAAAGATAGCTTTCCTTCGCTTCTATGGGGAAGACGATATGGAAGCTACTCCATAAAAACCACTTGAGGCCACTTCAAATGTAGAGTGGTGCATTGCCCAAATATTTTAATAGATACGTTGTTCCTGGCTATATGTATAATTTAAACAGTGAGTGTGAGTGTGCATGTGTATCATATAGTACGTTTATGTGCCTGTACATATGCTCAAACAAGTCGGTTCTGACCAATAGCAGCAGGATCTGGAAAATAAATCCATTATGGGCTTCTTCTCCAGCAAAACGGCATAGCCTTCCAAAATGAAATCTGTCCGGATGCAAATTGGCCTAGCCTTCACAATTGGCCACTAACGTCCATCTCCAAAGGTGTCTTCGCTGGAAAAAGAAACCGCATACTCGAAAGCAAACATTTACGGAAACTGTTTACAAAACTCTATACCGTAGTTTGTAATTTTTTTTTCTTTTTTGTTTAAAAAAAGCATCCATTCAGTGTACTCCAATGTGTGCGTTCCGTAGTTGCCTGCAAAGCTGTATCCAAAGACGCGTACAAATTGTGCAGGGCTGGAAGAAGTATCTTGCATAAAACATCAGATAGAATAGTACGTAACTTGAATGTGTGTCACACTAGCACAGACTAGATTCTAGATGGATAGAATCTCCCTGGTTCTTGAAGGTTAGTTGATTACTGTGCTAATCTTCCCTTTCTTTGGCCTTTGGGGAAGATTTGAAAGAGGTGTGTGTGTGTGGGGGGGGGGAAGATGGCCTCTTGAAAAAATGTGTTTCAGCATCCCCACATTTCTAGAGATTAACCCCCCCCCATGTGACAGCCAGTTTGGTATAGTCCCCAAGAAACTGTGAGTTCTACTCCCATCTTAGGCACAAGGCCAGCTGGGGCGACCTTGGGCCAGTCCTTCTCTCTCAGACCTGGGAAGAAGAAAGGGAAGGGCAAATGAAATCTGAAATCTTGCCAAGAAAATAAAAAAATAAAAATAAATAAATACCCCCTCCTCCCAATTGTAGTAGGGCAAGGCACCTTTACTTGAGAACACATGCATGTGAACCCATGTGTATAAATGCATCAACCCCCTGCATTTCTGCTCCAAATTCTATGTGGGCCGATGGTAATTTAATTACAGATAGTCTGCAAATGAGGACAGGCAGATCTATTGCATGGGTCAACCTTCTGTGGCAAGATCGGCATTCATTAGTGGGATTCATTAAACAGATGAGACTCGGAAGTAATCTAGGTAGACACTGACTAGGTCACAGAAATTTTAATTCAGGACGTAAATCTTACCATTAAAAAAATACAGTAAGCAGAATGCCTATCAATATATAAATGCTGTTCTTAGAAAAAAAATAAAAGGGCAGATTTGTTTTTTTGTTTTTGTTTTTTCTTCATCGTGATGGCCTCCGGATACAAATTTTGAGAAACGTGGTTCTTTTTTTCTCGTCTCTCTCTCTCTCTCTCTCTCTCTCTCTCTCTCTCTCTCTTAGCCAAAGACATTAATATGGCCCTTCTTCAACAGGCGTTCTTAGAGAAACACATGCACAATAAATAAATGAAAAATGTCTCCGGCAAAGAATGTTCATGAATAATGTGTGTGTGATTTATTTATTTTATTTTACACGTTTCTGTCCTGCCACAATCAAAAGACGCTTGGTGGCTTACACTGAATAGAGTTCCAATAAAACATTTGCAGTATAAGATCCTATAAAACAACCAGCAGCAGCAGCAGCAGGCATAGAAATAAAAATAAAAACAGAAACGTCAGGCCCAAAGAACCAAGAATGACACATGGAGATACTTCTGAGTAATTTCTTTATTGTTATTCACCTACAGACAGAATCTTGCCAGACTAAAGCAATTAACTGTATCACTGTAGCTCTACTCTGTGAACTGCTAGGGAGGGACAGTCTTTGCCCTCTTCCTGCCTATCAGACATTCCAAACTCAACTGTCTCTTTGCTCTCTGGGAAGCAGCCAGCCCCTCCTGTGACTCTGGACTACATTCCATCACAAGAAATTAAAGATGGTGTGATAAAATCAGAATAAAAGCTTCCCGAAACAACTCTGTCTTTAAAAGCAACCAAAATATTAACAAAGCCAGGAAACTGTCTTCTGAACGGCAGCATCTTTTGCCTCACCCCCGGCAGCTCCGTAAGAATTTGGGATCATGTTTGGTTTATCAAAATATACCATCATGGACTAAACACCCAGACATTAAAAAATGCATTAGCCAGGATCCAATAAAAAACCTATTCATGTCTACATTAGATACACATCTGGAGGAGCAATCAAGCCCCAAACCTTCTCTTTGGCACAATGATGGTGCAAAATGTAGTTATAATTCTAAAGTAACTTTCCAGTCCTGGTTTTTTTTACTAGGTAGTACATAATTCCCTTATGAGAACAGTCTGCATAATTTGTAATTAGAGGGGAGATTAATTCTGCCCTCCAAAAGTGGTAGATAGGACATTCCAGAAATACACATCTTGGTTTCCGAGTCTAAGCAAATGCTCTTGGCCAGGAATCATAGAATCATAGGGCTGGAAGGGACCTTGGAGGTCTTCTAGTTGAACCCCCTGCCCAAGACAGGACACCTTATAGCAATGTATCTACCTAGCAGCCCCATCCAGAGGAGAACCCCCAAATGTGTCAATGGGAAGGCTCTCCTGTGAGAGGAGACTAAGAGATGATGCAGTTATTGGGGAAAGGGGGATGAGTGGTCCCATTGTACCAGAGATCAGAAGGGTTGGTTCCGTCTCTTTGTAGACCTAAAATTATCTTCTTGAGCTCTCTTTGGCCTTTGTCCAATCTAAGCATGGATAAAGATTGGTGGGGGAACCCACAGTGAGCTGGTCATTCATTATTTCTTTCAAGAAGACTGCTATTGATGCCAAACCAAACCAATATGGGATGAATAACAGATTCTCCCCTTTGCATCACATCAGTCAGGCTGGTAGTTATTGGAATAGACGATGAAAATACAGAGGAAAAATTAATGTTCCCCCCACTGGGTGACTAATATTCTGATAATCTGAACATTTATCAAGAGCAAAATAATCCTCTGTTGTGTCAGCTGTCTATCTTCATCCTCTTTGAAGCTCTCTAGCAACTGCCATAACCAAGGGGGGAGGGGGCACCTGAGAGGGGAAGAGTGATGGAGATGTGAAGGAATCTTGTGGGAAATTGGGGAATATGGACACTGACAGGAACCCGAGGCACTGAACCGAGTCATCTTCCTGCCTTCAAGGGCACTGGCTCTGGAAAGGAATTTGCTGTGGCGCTGGAAGCACCACATTCCCAAAACATCAGAATGGGACCTGATTGGACTACTCTTCTAGGGGGGAGGGTTTGGGACATTGGGGATTGCTTTCAATATATGATTTGTGCGTGGTTTTTCTTCAGAGCTTGCCTCGCTCACACGGCACTCAACACCTCTAGTAAAAGTACCTTTTCTCTAACACCTATGGAGTCAAGGGTCATCCTTCCCCAGGGAGCAAGTTGGGGGGCCAGTCTTATTTTAAGTAGGGAAGGACTCTTAATAATATTGTCACGTTATCAAGTCTTCAGAGATTGACATGTCCCCTCTAAGCCTCTGGCCATTACATTTCCCAGAGAAAAATGGACGAATGATGTGTTTCAAGTTGCATGGACAACTGTGTAGGTCACAAGTATGCAACCAAAGTTCCTAGAGCTGCAGGTGTCCCCCAAAATCTTGAGCACAACTCAAAAAGTTGCCAAAAGCTGCTGATAAATGGTGGTTTTTGTTTGTTTGTTTGTTTGTTTTAATTGAATTAAAGAAAAAAAACATCCAATTTACGGCTGTAATCTTGTCGATTTTAGGGGTTACACTGTTAAGTTTGGATGATCATCGAATTTCAATGTGAATGGAATAGGAGCGTCCATGGGACAAGTCCAGGAAACCGAAAATTAAGGCGCAACTCACATTAAAAAATAATTTTGACTTTTTTTTTAAACCTCCCAATGGAAGTCCCAGAGAGTCCATTTGGTGTAGTATTCAAGGCACCAGGCTGAAACTGGGAGACGGTGAGTTCTAGTCTTGCCTTAGGCACAAAGCCAGCTGGGTGACCTTCAGCTCCTCAGCTGCAGGGATGTATCCAGACAGTAACCAGGAATCAACGCTGACTTAAAGGTGTACATGCATGCAGACAAAGAGAGAGGTCCCTGGATTAGAGTGAAATATAAGTCTCAATTCTTGACCCAACCTAGGACTTTTTGGAATGCAACCCCCGAGATCTTCTTCACAGGCAAGAATAGTTCTTGACTTGCTGGAAAACAACATTATACATGTCCTGCTGAAGCCCCTGATGGATCTTAGGTCCACCTTCAACTCTTTGCAGTTGAAGCATTTTGCTTCCAGCCTCATCGGTGCTAAGTAAAAGCCAGCACTGTGGCTTTTACAAGATGCAGCAAGAATCGTCTTAAGCCGTGCCCGTAATTGTGTCCCCTGGAAGGAGATTGTGGATCATCCTATTATAATAAGGATGCCAGACCCATTGTTTTATGACTTCCAAAGCAATTTATTTGGCCTCATCAGAATATATGATATTGAATTCTATAACATAATTGCAGTTTTTTTCCCCTCCCTCCCTTTCTTTATAGCCTCTTTGAACGCCTTCCCTATTTCAAGAGTGCTGGACAGGCTGTTGCAGAAGGATAAATGAACAGCAGACAGCAGATATAACGAAAAGCCTTTAGCGATATGTATAGCGAGGAACGGCAATAGCATAGCAGTGATTCTTGGCATGACAGAGTAGTGTGTTAAAAGCACACCCGAGTGTTCCTATTTCCATCTCTGCAGTAAGAGAGGGCATGCTGCCTTCCTTTTTTTTGAGTTAGCTACAGCTGCCCTTAGGGGTCCATTGGCACATAGCAAAAGGGCCAATTTCAGAATAACAAAATTGGAAGGGACCTTGGAGGTCTTCTAGTCCAACCCCCTGCTCCAGCAGGAGACCCTATACCATTCCAGACAAATGGCTGTCCAGTCTCTTCTTAAAAACCTCCAGTGATGGAGCACCTACAACTTCTGAAGGTTGATTGTTAGTTGATTGTTCTCACTATTAGGAAATGTCTCCTTAGTCCTGGGTTGCTTCTCTCCTTGATTAGGTTCCATCCATTGTTTCTTGTCATGCTTTCTGTTGGTTTGGAAAATAGGTTGACACCCTCCCCCCCTTCTTTGTAGCAGCCCCTTACACCTAGCAGGACAGCCACATACGCTAGCAACCTCTTTGTTCAGCTGTGTTCTCACAATTCTGACTTCATTTTGTCAATAGCCCAGGAACGAGACCATCTGGAGCAGTTCTGATAGAAACATACATGGTATTTCCCCTTGTCCTTGTCTTAGGGCCATGATGGAGACCAGAACATCTGTTGCTAAGCGAGGTGCTTGTGAAATGAGTTGTGCCCAAACTTCCCACCATTTTAGTCATGGTTGTTAAGCAAATCAAATGGTCATTAAGCCAATCTGGCTTCCTCCATTGACACCGATGTTCATAATCTGGCTGGGAAGGTTGCAAATGGTGATCCCATGACCTTCGGACACTGCAAACGTTGTAAATGCATCCTGGTTGACCTTGGGGATATACAACGGTTGTGAGTGCGAGGCAAGTTGTAAATCGCTTTTTAAGTGCCCTTGTACATTTGAACGATCCCGGTCTAAAAGCTCTATATAGTCTAAAGAGTCTATAGTGCTAAGAGAGGCATCTTAGCCATCTTGCAGTATGATTTTAAAGTGGGGTATTATTTCTGCATTTTTATTTTTATTTTTTTGGAGAGGGTGGACTGGTGAGGCCTGGTTCCTGTGTGTGTGTGTGTATTAATAAAATTTCAGGGTGGTGGTGATTGTTACTGTGCATTGCAAGGGAGAAGGACCTGCTGGCACGCCAAGCTATCTTGCTTAAAGTGCTGGTTTGCTACCTTCATAAATCAACTCAATTTAGGGCTTTAAAAGCATTTCAAAGAGAACAAATGGGATCCCTTCATTTTCCCTTCCTCACTCTCTTATAACTCTGATTTACCTAGGAATATTTTCATTGCATTTCTATAAAGAATGAATGAACTGCTGGATGAGATCTATCTCGGCTGTTTTAAGGTTGATTGGCTGACTTCACACTGGTATTTTGCTTCCCATTAGTTGCTGTTGTTGTTGTTTCCATTTGGTATTTCTACTTTGTGGCAGGGTTGTGTACAGAAATAGGCTGGTGTGGAGGTGGAAGTTTATTTGCATAAAGAGATGCAGATCATATTATGCACCAGCTTCCCTTGCCTTAATGCATAATCCCTGGGGGGGGGGGAAGAATGCACTGAGGAAATGTGTGCTTGCAGTAAACAAAGTAATTGTGTCTTTTAGCTAAGATAAAAATGCCATAACACTCACCGGGGCACTAGTTTTTAGCATAATGCACATGGTAAAATTAGGGTAATGCTGATTTTATTTGCAAAACAGAAATGAAAAACAAATGTGCAAGGAACCAATATTGCCTTCACCCAAATGCTCTCCTCTTTCTTCTTGCATTAATTACCCAGATGTCAATTTTATGGACACGGAAGAGATTTGTACCCTGGAAGTAACTTAGATTATCGTTCCATGTGACATTAGCAATACCTACTGTGATAAATTCTGACAATGTTTCTCCTGAAAGGGGAGATTCCTTTTTGAGTGAGTTCTTGCCAGAGCTGAACCCAGATCATCTCTGAGCATCAAAGATTTCCCAGAGATGTCAAGATTTTTCCCACGTGGTTTAAATCTCTCTCTCATTTCTCCTTTCCTCCACCCACCCACGTCATATCAACTATTCCCAGTGACAGGAACTGGCATTCAATTCCAAAACTATCATTTGGTGCATCTGAGGACATAAACCCGGCACCTGCCTGCAAAGCCTTAATACATTTGTGCTTTTTCTCAGGATCACATGGAGATTGGATTTTTATGGTTTTAAAGTGTCCTAAACAGTCACCACCTTTACATTTACATCTACCCCAAAGCATCTTTTAGGAATTTGATCGAAAACCCTGCATATCAAGGAGAAGAGCAAGCAGAGCTGAGTGGGGGAATGAAACATGTCAACAGTTTAGAATCCTTGCATTCCCAAGTCTGTCCCCTCCTGAATTCCACTGAGCCTTATCTGGCACCAATTCAGTGTTGGATTTTAATTGAGCAGATTCTTGGGTACAGACTTGATAGATCTTCTTTGATGCAACCTTACGAAAGGTCCTGATTCTTTGCGCCTGGCAGCATATCTTTATTGGATAGCACGGGAATCCAGTGTGGCAACTGTCAGAAAAGGCCCAAACTGACTTCACTCCAATCTTAGTTTGTTGCACCCAAAGATCTCTTCAAGTCACACTACCAACATTTGGCAACAAACTTCAGTGGGTTTTCTTTGGGGGGGGGTAAGGTTTATTTTCTCTCTCATTCTCTAGATGTTTAAAGATTTAAAATAAGCTTCTTGGCCTGTTCATCCTTTATTTTGCGCAATCTACCTCAAAGCTAAGGAATTCGGGGGAGGGGGATCACCCATAACGGCAGTACCACAACACAGCTGCTAACCTCATAGCCATCAGAGGTGGACAGACTTTATTTTAAAAATTAAAAGTGCAGCTTCTGGAGCAAAAGGTACACAAGTACAGATGAGCAAAAATAATATTTTGTTGGCTTATTGTATCTATTATTTAGAACGTACTTACATGTGTAAATATATTTATGAATAAAGTAGAATTTGAGAGTAGTTCTATTTTTAAAAGTATGTTAGCCTGACTCGTACATACAACCATCTGGTGAAGGCTCTGATACTGGGAAAGGAAGGAGGATGACCAACAACAAGGTGGATAGGCTCAGTTATAGGGGCAACGGGTGTCCTATGAGAAAATCTGAAGGATCAGGTTGGTGGGCAAATCATCCTGGAGAAAAATCTATCTACAGTATATTGTCACTGAAGATTGACACCAAGCTGATGACATATCTTTCCTTTCCTTTCCTTTCCTTTCCTTTCCTTTCCTTTCCTTTCCTTTCCTTTCCTTTCCTTTCCTTTCCTTTCCTTTCCTTTCCTTTCCTTCCCTTCCTTCCTTCCTTCCTTCCTTCCTTCCTTCCTTCCCTTCCCTTCCTTTCTTTTCCTTTCCTTTCCTTTCCTTTCCTTTCCTTTCCTTTCCTTTCCTTTCCTTTCCTTTCCTTTCCCTTCCCTTCCTTTCCTTTCCTTTCCCTCCCCTCTTTTCTGTCCTCCTCCTCCTCCTCCTCTCCTCTCCTTTTCTCTCCTCCGCTCCCCTCTCCTCTCCTCCCCTCTGCTCTGCTCTCTCTACCGCAACTCTTACAAATATTAAAAACAAAAACACAGGAGCACTTTTCAAAGAATCTGCCTTTCATTTCAGAGTGTTTAAGTTATTTTACAAGAACATCAATGAGGCCATTGCATTATGTTTCCAGCCTTCCCTTCGCCTTTGGGGGATGTGATGGGCTTTCTGCTTAAACTGCTGAGAAAGAGCAAACTGCTCAGATTTTTCGAGGTCGCTCAAAAATTTGATTGCCTTGTATTTTGATGGGCCTAGCAAATGTATTGCTCTGCAGCAGCGAAAGGGGAGTTTTTAATGTATGGAATATATTATCTTTGGGTGTAGGCTTCCTCCCCCCTTCAAGTCTGGTGGATGATAACGGGATTCAGAAAATAACTGAACATAAACTTTTATTCATCACTGGACAAATGCTATAACAGGTGCCTAGTAAACATGGTTTGCATAATGATTGTACCTTGTCAGTCCATGTTTGACCTCATTGGTGGGCATCTGCTTCATTGGGCTTAATTGTGGTGGGTGGGACCAAGCATCTGTTCTTTTGTTAGGGTGGGGGGTTACTTAGAGCTTTGAAGGGGTGTTATCTGTCCCTTTCTCAAGGAGGGCAAAACACAGAGACAAGCTGATCTTCTATTATGGAGACACAGAACACACTATGTACACTCATGAATGTGTTGTTATCCAATTACCGTAGACCGAACAAATATTTGGTTTTGTGCTTTTTGGAAGGAAAACAAATGTGCTCGTGGCTCAACAAAATGTTGGTAATTTATGCCACTGTGAGTTGATACCATGCATTTTGATGGGTGTGCTTGTTCTGATGAATCAGTAGAAATGGTCTAGGGGAAATCATGTGCAAATAATGTGTCACATAGTGGGGTTTTTTCTCTCCTTCTTCTCTGTATTTTATTTACACCCTCATGCAGTACCCTTAGAGTTCAGGATAAAAACCATAGCTTATTAATGTATCAGACAGCACCAAGCGTGAGTAACACAAGTTGTGACTTGGGAACCTTTGCAAATAGAAAGCATCCTTGTCATTAGTGCAGAATTTTGTGGTCTAATTTTCAAGTGCAAAAATAGTGTAAGTAGTGTAAAAGTGGGCAAAGGAGGGGAAGGAATGGGTGCAAAACTTCACATGTCAACATATAGACCAATGTGGTGTAATAATTAAGGTTTGGGGCTGAGGAGCAAGATAGCAACAGCAACAGCACTTAGACTTATCTACCGCTTCACAGTGCTTTACAGCCCCCTCTAAGTCAGCCTATTGCCCCCAACAATCTGGGTCCTCAGTTTACCAACCTCAGAAAGATGGAAGGCTTGAGTCAACCTTGAGCCGGTGAGAATCGAACTGCCAAACTGCTGGTAGCCAGCAGTCAGCAGAAGTAGCCTGCAGCACTGTATTCTAACCACTGCACCACCACGGCTCTTAAGATGACTTGGTTTCTTATCCACCACTAGCCCAGCAGGTGTTTCTGTGTTGCAAACATAGTAAGAAGGCCTGCCTAGAATTTCTCCACTAAGCAAGATGAAAGGGATATTGACCAATTGTTAGGACCTCAAAATAACAGAATAATAGAGCTGGAAGGGACCTTGGAGGTCTTCTAGTCCAACCCCCTGCTCAAGCAGGAGACCCTATACTATTTCAGACAAATAGTTGTCCAATCTCTTCTTAAAACCCTCCAGTGGTGGAGCACGTAAAACTTCTGGAGACAATTAACCACTGGTTAATTGTTCTAACTGTCAGGAAATTCTTCCTTAGTTCTAGGTTGCTTCTCTCCTTGATCAGTTTCCATTCATTGCTTCTTGTTCTGCCTCTCTGTTGTGGCCACTATTCTCTAGAAGTTCTGGTCATTGGAATTATAAGCAATCCTTAAATTCTTGACATTTCCTAAAACTATTGGAACAACAAAGGGATAGACTCAAGATCCCATGAAGTGTTGGTACCACTTTATAAGGCCTTGATAAGACCACACTTGGAATACGGCATCCAGTTTTGGTCACCACAATATAAAAAAGATGTTGAGACTCTGGAAAGAGTGCAGAGAAGAGCAACAAAGATGATCAGGGGACTGGAGGCTAAAACATATAAAGAATGGTTGCAGGAATTTTGTATGGCTAGTCCAGTGAAAAGAAGGACTAGGGGTATCATGATAGCAGTGTTCCAGTATTTAAGGGGCTTCCACAAAGATGAGGGGGTCAAGCTATACTCCAAAGCCCCTGAGGGCAGGACAAGAAGCAATGGATGGAAACTAATCAAGGAGAGAAGCAACCTAGAATTAAGGAGAAATTTCCTGACAGCTAGAACAAAAACCAGTGGAACTGCTTGTCTTCAGAGGCTGAGGGTGCTCCATCGCTAGAGGCTATTAAAAGAGACTGAGCCTCCATTTGTCTGGAATGGTATAGGGTCTCCTGCTTGAGCAGGGGGTTGGGCTAGAAGACCTTCAAGGTCCCTTCCAACTCTGTTATTCTGTTAACACTGATAGAATCTCTCCAGATTTCAACACAGGTTGAACTTTTTGTATGCTTCCCCCCACATTTGGAAAATAATAATAATAATGCAGTCACCCTTAAAGTCATTATCTCCTCTGTCCAAATCTGACACTTTTCCCAACAATCTAACTAGACTTTTTAATGTCTTAATGACAAAGGATGAGTTTGGTTGCTGTTATTTTTGTTCGTTTCCCTCTTTTGCTGTACTGTTCATTATTATGCAAATTGCTATCGTTCTTCCTCATCCTCTAGTGAGCTTTTTCCCTCCTAATCTGAAAACAAACAAAGAAAACACACACACACGCACACACAGAATTGTGAAGTTGACGGTGGGAGACAATCGCCATAAACTGTGAATACGGGATCGTTCTAGAATGCATTTGAAGCATATCTTTTTTTTTCTTTTTCTTTTTTGTTTAAGTTTGTAACAGTTTCTTCTTCTTAAATAACACCAGTAATCCCAGCTGACTCATTAATTAGCTCACAATGTGACAGTTGCACGGAAAAGCACTCTTGCTTTTCTCTCTCCCATTTGAATATCGGGAAGATGGACTAAACATAGTGTCTGCCATCTCAACACGCACAAATGGTGTCTGTAAAAACACTACAACAGGGATTTTTTTTGCAGGTTACCCCCTGTTGAAGCAATTTGTCCAGCTTTGTATTGGCAATATGCGTGCATTCTCTCTCTCTCTCTCTCTCTCTCTCTCTCTCTCTCCCTCCCTCCCGCCCTCCCATATTATTTAACAAAATCCGTGGGACCACCACATGGCAATGATCCAGCTAATCCTTGAATGTTTGGCTCCCTCTCCTATTGAGTAGCTTCCTACTCAAGATGACTCAATATGGCTTGCTTCCCACTAAATCGCAACTGCCAGCTTTATGTCTCGTTGAAAAGAATTCCCCCATTCTTAGATAATCCAAGGATTTCCCCCCTTATCAGTCCTTTCTGCAGCTGTAACAGAACAACATATGGAGAGGATTCCTTGATTGGGTTCCTAAAAAGGAGAGAGTAGAGAGGAGAGATTAACCTATCAGGAAGTATATATATAAAAAAACCCAACAACCCTGAACAGCGGAGGGGTTCTCAAAAACCAGCAGCGAGGAAACAGCGACATGTGAACTGGATGTTTGTTTTTGTGTAGGTGTGTGTGTAAACACACTCCAAGAAAACAACAAGTGCAGTGTGGGTTCCCGTGTTGAATGAAAATTTACATGAAAAATGTGCTCTCTAAAACTGTATTTTGATATTTTGTAAAATATGGGGATCGAGCCGTTAGATGGGTCTCTCACGGGGGGGGGGAGAGAACCTGCAACTTATCTCACCGAATCTGTGACGATAAAGTTGGGCAATCATACTGAAATCGTTCATTTTATAGTAGTCCCTGGAATGACGGAAAATATGTAAAAAAATTGTAAAAAGAAGCTCCTGTATTCCACCACTCACAAAGGAAAATAAATCCTACGCAGGAACAGATTATTTTATGGCTTTAATAGTTTATTTTTATTGACCATAGAACATAGAATCATAGGGTTGGAAGGGACCTTGGAGGTCTTCTAATCCAATCTTCTGCTCAAGGAAGAGATTCTACATTATTCCGGGCAAATGGTTGTCCAGTCTCTTCTTGAAGATCTCCAGTGATGGAGAAACCCACATTGTTTTAATGGTCTTCCAAATGACCGGCGTGATGGTCCAAAGAAGGCAAAATACTCAGATAAACAATGTTGACCAACAGCTTTACACAGAGATGTTTTTTTTATAAATATATATATATTTTCCCCTTTTGGTTCTCATTCTACTTTCATGGAAGAGAACTTTCTTCCATAGGGAAAGAATTTGGGAGAAAAAGAATGGGGGTCTCCTTGTTCTGATTTGCTGAGAGGGTCCCTGGGGGAATGAGGGAACCTGGGGTCTTGTCAATGATGATAATA
This sequence comes from Azemiops feae, assembly GCA_023970755.1. Lineage (NCBI taxonomy): Eukaryota > Metazoa > Chordata > Lepidosauria > Squamata > Viperidae > Azemiops > Azemiops feae. The sequence continues at coordinate 16,040 of JALGBA010003429.1, read as the reverse complement.
ACCAAATTGGAAACAGAGAGGCAGGAAGATAGACAGACAGATACACATATTGGAGAGAGCTTTATAGGCATCTAGTGGTAAAGAGTTTCAAAGTGCCAAATTCCAGAATGGACCGGGGCAATGATGGCCATATTTCAGGCATCACGAATCTTAACTCAATTATCCAATTGATTTCATCAATGGCCTTCATTCAGTAGCACTATCTAGAACAGATAGTGTTCTAGATAGTCTTTAATTGGGATCTATCCAGAGTTGGTTGAAAGATGGGCAGTTTTAAAAAAGAAAATAGAATAAATAACTAGAATAACCTGTTTGTTAGTCCTGAGAAAGGAAGAACCTGCCACAACTACAGCAATAAGACCAACAAGAAAAAAGCACCAGAAGGCAAGATGAGAAACATCGGATGGAAACTAATCAAGGAGAGAAGCAACCTAGAACTAAGGAGAAATTTCCTAACAGTGAGGACAATTAACAGTGGAAAGGCTTGCCTTCAGAAGTTGTGGGTGCTCCATCACTGGAGGCTTTTATGAAGAGACTGGACAGCCACTTGTCTGAAATGGTACAGGATCTCCTGCTTGAGCAGGGGGTTGGACTAGAAGACCTCCAAGTTCCCTTCCAACTCGATTGTTCTGTTATTCTGTTAAAATTTGGCAATTTAGAAGCAAGACATCCCGTACATTGCTAGCACCCTTTCAAAAGTATAGCCCTTTCCAAGACAGTGTTTCTATTTTGTCAGAGAAGGACTTGGAGCCAATTGTGTAAATATCAGTTGAAGCATTAGGGACAGTGAAACCCATGCCTGGTGGGGGACAATTAAAACCGTCAGGTCCGAGGTCAGCATCCCAGTCGATCTGCACTTTTGCTAAATCGGAATGCCAGGCTTCTGGGAAATGAACAAATCAATTGCCGAAACCCTTTTGAGATGTTCAGATCTGATATGAAATAACCGAACATCACACCAAATCTCGGTAGCAATTAGTTATCCAGAAATGCAATTACACAGCAAATAGAAATGGGTGGGGGGGGGAGAGGAAGGGGAAGGGAAATGAGCCTGGGTGTAACTGGAACCAGCGAAGTGAATCATCTTCTCTCTGGAGACTACAGAAAGTGATATTTAAACATAGGGATAGACTATTTTGATCTGTGTAATAATTCTGTAGTCAGAGAAAGGAGAAGATAAATATTTCCTTAATTCACCCCATTAATCATATTTGGTGGTGGGTGTTCTCTGGCCTCTTTTTTTGCAACTAGTCAATTTCCAAGTGGCCTATTTGACTGGTTTCTTATCTGATTGGAGAGATGTTTAGATCTGCCATGAAAAAAAATAAGTTGCCTTCTTCCTGGAAATATAAATGTTGAATGTGTGTTTGTTTCCCAATTTGGCCTACAACTTGGGATTTCCTAGTCATTTCCCATTCAAGCACCACTGACAATCTAGGGTGACTGTTTTTCAGACGTGGCAATGTTCAGGTGTGTGGACTTCAATTCCACAGGCAGCATGACTTCCTGGGGAATTCTGGGAGTTGAAGTCCATATACCTGAATGATTCTGAGGTTGAGAAAGAGTGGTCTAGATATTGCCAAATAAGTGGGCGTACAAATGTCCTTGCGGTTTTCTTGGCATTGTGTGGAAATGATTTGTCACTGTCACCTTCTGAGGTTCTTTGTTTGTTTGTTTTAAAACTTCCACTCTAGTCTATTCCCTGAAATTCCCTGCTGTTTATAGATTTTCCCATCCAAAATCTATCCAGCTTCTACTCTGCTTAGCTTTTCAAGATAATAGAATCATAAGGCTGGAAGGGACCTTGGAGGTCTTCTAGCCCAGCCCCCTTGCCCATGGCAGGAATCCTTATTCCATCCTGGACAAATGGTTGTCCAATCATTTCTTGAAAACCTCTAGTGATGGAGCGCTCATAATTCCTGGAGGCAAGCTGTTCCATTGACTATTATTGTCACTTTCACAGAAAGTTTCTTTTTAGTTCCAGATTTTATCTCTCTCTGATTAGCTTCCACCCATTGTTTCTTACCTTGCCCTCAGTGCTTTGGAGAATGAATCAACCCCCTCTTCCCTTTGACAGCCCTTCAAGTATTTGAAGATAGTTATCGGTCTCCCCTAAGCCTTCTCTGCATTGGACTAGACATATCTACCCTCAATCATTTGGTTTAGCTTCCAGACCCTTTATTATCTTTGCTACTCTTCTGTGAACTATTTCTAAAGATGCAACATCTTTTATCTATTGTACTGACCAGAAGTGAATGCTATATGGCAGTGATGGCAAATCTTATAGAGACTGAGTGCCCAAACTGCAACCCAAAACCCACTTATGCATCGTCGAGTGCCGGGTGGGTGTGGCCCATTGGGTGGGCGTGGCTCATTGGGTGGGCGTGGCTCATTGGGTGGGCGTGGCTGCGGTGGTAACGGCAGACTGGGTGGGACTAAAAAGTTCAATCAATCAATTCCAACTTTGCAAGATCTTTTTTTTTTCCGTGAGAAGTTGAAATTGACTGATTGGACCTTTTTTTTTTTTGCACATGGCAGAGGCCTAAAGCGAAAAGGTTTTATAAAACCCAGCTGAAGGCCTAGGACTGGGGCGACGGTGCGAATGCCCACAGAGAGGGCTCTGAGTGCCGCCTCTGGCACCCATGCCATAGGTTCGCCACCATGGCTATATGGTGTGGCCTTACCAGTGCAGTATAGAGAGGTACCAGTAAAGTTTGAATAGAGGCTGCTAGCTAGTTGAGTTCTAAAAGAAACTAAAGAGGTTTATAAATTAGGAACCATGAATAATTACAAGAAGCATGAAGTTCCAAATAAACAAGGAGGAGATGAATTATGGTTATAATTTTCAAGCTAAGCTTATTAATAATAAAACACATTGCAAGGTTAATAAGCAAGGTTCAGGGGAATGTTATGTTGTAGAGAGAATTGGAGATGCCCTAGATAGATGGATGGATGGATGGATGGATGGATGGATGGATGGATGGATGGATGGATGGATGGATGGATGGATGGATGGATGGATGGATGGATGGATGGATGGATGGATGGATGGATGGTGGATTGATGGATGGATATGGATGGATGGATGGATAGATAGATAGATAGATAGATAGATAGATAGATAGATAGATAGATAGATAGATAGATAGATAGATAGATAGATAGATAGATAGATAGATAGATAGATAGATAGATAAGAACCATTATTTAGGCCAAGAGGATTGAAGTATTCTTTACATCTTGGGAAGTAAGTTAATATTTGGAAGAAGCTGAGAGAAACACTTCTGTAATTCATTGGAGGTTTTCACTAATATATACAGTAGAATTATAATGGTTCTAGATAGGAATAATGAATGTACTGTAGTTATTTTCATGCTTCCAAGCTTGCCTATCGATAAAGGAGAATATTTGTTGCTTAGGGTTGAAATGAGGGGTCTTTGGTGTTTTCTGAACTTGGTTATTTTCTTGCAGATGTTTCATTACCCAAACTAGGTAACATTATCAGTGCACTGATGATGTTACCTAGTTTGGGTAATGAAATATCTGCAAGAAAACAACCAAGCTCAGAGAGCACCAAGGACCCCTCAAGCTTGCCTATATTTATGGCCAAACAGTATATTAGATTAAGTTAGTTATAACATATCTAGCTAAAAAAAAATAGTGTATTCAATTATTATATGTAGCTAGTTATTAGGAACTGACATATTTTATGAACATAATAAATACAGATGGCTGGTGTATACTACTTATTACTTTTACTCATTGGTGACTTGAGTGCAGTACAAGGCATTAAGATGTAACAGAAGTTGTTTGATTTTGGATGTCTGTATTGTGTAACTCTAGATCTTGTAATTTATAAACTATTGCTTGCAACTTATAGCTGTCTGTGAACTCAGCCTGTTAAGGCTTGTTAAACAAATTGTGTTTTCCTGAAATTTACAAATCATCCATTACCTCTCCAGCCTCTAGTTTGTGCCATTCCCCCCCCCCCACTTTCTTCTCCAGTTGTGTATTAACTGCATGGGGACATTATCTTCTGTCAATAACTCATTATATTGATTAATAGGACATCTTCTTATAAATTGTCCTGTTCACCTATTGTATTGATTAATGGGACATCCTCTTTACAGACTGTATATAAATCTACACCCACATATACAAATCCCAGTTTAATACAATGGTTAAAGGCAGTGAACTAGTCCTTAGGCATAGAAGCCAGCTGGGTCAGTCATTCTCTCTCAGATCTGGACTGGGAACTCAAAAACATCTATCAATCCATACTGGACCACTGTAGTAGATTACATTACAGAACCTTCAGTGAAACGCCTACATCCTACTATGGATTGATTCGTGCTGGTGATAATAAGAGTTATAACATAGAAAGAAACTCTTTAACATACATTTACCTATTTTATATTGATAATGATACTTTTATTATTATTTTATATTATTAATAATACCCTGGGTGCAATCCCAAAACAACTGGAGTACCACTTAAACACCATCGGCATTGACAAATTCACCATCAGTCAATTGCAAAAGGCAGATTTACTCGGAACAACTTACATCCTGCAACATTGCCTCTAATACTATCAGACATCAACACCTACCTAATCCGAGGTCCTTGGGAAGGATTCGATAGGTAGATGCAAATGCCAAACCCAATCTGAACATCTGGATGACCATGGAATGGAGATGAAGAATCTCCTTGAAAAGCTCCTCTTCTTGTTTTGACTTCTCCAAGTTCTTCTGAATTTGCTCTCAGTTGTTTTAAATTTTTCCATTGCATTATTGAAAAACTATAAATATCTTATTAATTCCACAAAACTCCACCCATTCCTGAATTCAAGCAAAGACTTTGTTTGTTTTGTAATCAATCCAGGCCTCATAAAGCTTGTTTTATGCCTTTTTTAAAAAAAATATTGCTTGGCAAACAAAACAGGTTTTGTACAGGTTTTCTTGTTTAATTCCTTGCAAATTCTCTTTTTGCACCACCAAGTAAAATGAGCCTGAAATCGGGTGTTTTTAGATGTTACCTACAATAATTCCTAAAACCATTAGAATGTTATAGGTAGACAAGTGATCAGGTGGAAATTGTTGAGTGTTGTTTCTTTTCGTTTCTCTTTCGTGATCAGAAATGTTTAGCCTGAAGTGAGCTAATCTTTTATTGATCTTTGCTACAATATTTGATTGAAATAATCATCAATAAATTTGAAACCCAAATCCATAAAGCTTGTATTTTCATGGTGCCCTCCAATTCTTTACCTTGTTAGCTTGTTCTTTTGCAATTCCTGATGTAACTACTGATGTTTTTCCCCTCCAATTAATTCAGGTTTTGCTTGATGTTCCTTTGTTTTGTTCCGTATATTCATGTGTCCATTCCATTGTGTTTTATTTAATTATTCCAAATGTTTTCCAAATTTCCAATATTTCTTCCTTATTTTTTAGGAGATTCAAGTGGTTCTACTTCAGCACTAAAAAAATATAATGTTCATTATTTGAAATTATTTTGCAGGAGTTGCTAGATCCTACTTTTCTGTAATTCAATGTTCTTAGCAGTTGCCATCACACATTATGCTAATTCATCCAGGGTTTTTGCAATTGTTTTGCTGTCCAGATGATATCACTTTTTCACATTTTGTTGTTTTTATTTTAATTTTTGTACTTTGCTAATAGCTTTTCAGAATTGATTTATTTTCAAATCTATGCCACTTCGGCATCTAATTTTTGGTTTGGTAGAGTGCTTTCAATCTGTGGATTCGTTCTATTGTTATTGCTTTTGTGAGGCTATACAAGTGCTAATCAATCTCTTTTTTATTTTTGACATAATTAATTGGGCAACCAAATTTACATCCTGCAACATTTATTTAAGTATTTTCTTTGAGTACATTTCAAATGAGGTGATATATTTTTTTTTCTTAGCTTTTCTTTCATGTATTCCAAAACCTTTTTTTCTAAGTTATTCCAACAGCCATAATTCATTGTTTTGGATTTGCTATGCGAAATGTTCATTGGCATAGGTGTTTATGTTTATTTGTTCTTTTACTGAACTTTAGCATTTTAAAAATTTTGAATCTCTTGTTTTCTTTTTTCTTTTTTTCTTTTTGTTATTCCAGTTCAATAGTTTTGTTTGGTTTTGTAAATATCTGGTTTCTGAGAATGAAATGCTTGGTCCAATATTTTTTGATTCTGAAAATGTTATTTTCTATGTTTAATACATTTGATTCCAAAAACAATGGGGTTTGACTTATAATAGCTTTGATTTTTATTATTGGCAATTTTTTTCCAGATATTTTCTTCTAGTAGGTTTTTTTTTAATAATATTTTATTAATTTTCCAATTTTACATTTAAGTATTTAAAAAGCAATGTGGTGGCTGGGTTAATCAATAGTTCGATAACAAAATCTTTAGTACAAATCTCAGGTTACAACATCAAATATTTCCTCTCTTTTTTCCTTAACATTTACTGTCTCGTATTTAAGCTAATACAGTTCTTATTATATCAACTCAGTAAAAACATCATTATTACATTTATCAATAAATTTTTAGCTTATATGTATCTTCATTATTTTTTACATTCAATCTTCATAACAATCCATATCCTGTTATTAATTTTTACCCAATTTTTAGTTTCTCATCAATATTCCAATTTAACCATTGATATTTATAATTTTCAGGCTTTAGGTAACCAAGATTTCCCTTGTCTCAATTCATAACAAAATCTAATATCCAAAATACACATTTTATCTATTTGAATATAATCTTGTTCTATTTCCTAAAAGTTATCTATTTCCCACCATATTAAATCATCTACTTAATTATACAATATCCCCTTTAATAAATCAGAACCATTATATATATTACCTAGGTTAATCAATAAATCAAACATATTCATAATAATTAATTTTCTTTTTCCTTTTAGGTCTAATTTTTAAATATTAAACAGATAAAGTCCTTATTTCCAAATATTTTAAATCTAATGACCAGAATTCCCCTTATCTCAACTTCTCCCTTTAACCCTCTAATTAATAATATGAAATCCCCTCTAATAAATCAAAACCCCAATTTTCTTCAGCCTTATTCTGGCTTTCTTCCTTTGCCAACTAGGCTTCCACATCAGTGTTTTAGATCGTCAAATCGATCTCCCTCTATTATTATATATGTTATTTGAAATAAAGGAGACCATTTAATTGCCATTTTTTTTTGGGAAGGCCTAGCCCATTTGTATTTATTAAGTTGTCTCCCTATTATTCCAATTCCCCATGATTCCCCTGATATGTTTATCTTCCATTCAATCTGTTCTTCTTCTTTCTCAAATTTCTTCTGATTTATATAGAAAGTCTTTTCCATTTTCAGTGTTGTCACTCCCTTTTCTGGATTTTCCATTAATTGTATTTGTTGGTCAATTGAGTCCTCTGTCTTAATATTTGATTGTCCCACTTCTTCTGTTATCTTCTTTTATGTTAGGTCTTATTTTATCACAAGCTAAAAGAATGGTTTCATGTATTGCTTTCAACATGGAAAGGATCTTTTCCTGGTCTTCATCCATCTCTTTCATGTGTTTATAAATAGTCTTTATAGTAGAAATCGTTTGTCGAGCAAGATTTTATAGTCCAAGGTATTTCATCATCTCATATAGTAACCAATATTCCTCAAATAAAGAGATAGGAAGGCAATTCCCCACATATAACTCTGAAAGTCAGTAAAGGTTTACATTCACAGTTCAAGTAAGCCAGTTATGCCGCCCAGCTGTTCTCTTACAGCTGAGTTTCTCATAGGTGGTGCCAAGGTCAGAAGAGTCTTACCTAAGGTCTGGGCTTCGAGCCAAGTCTCTTTTAGGAAATAACAAGTTGTAATACCAAACTTCACCACAAGATGTCACCGATGCCGTTTAAGTTTTTTTAAGTCCAAAATTTTTATAATCCTTTTTTCCAATTTTATTTCTTTTTTGTAGATAAAAGCAAAAGTCTCCAATAAAAATAGGAAAAAATTTGGCCCCCAAGTTTCAGGAACATATAAATCCAATTAGATTAAAGTTGTTCTTTTAGAGCTTTAATTCCCCTGGGTAGTCAGTCGCCGCTATTCTTAGAGGGTGGGATAGAAATTCCCTTCCCTCTCTCCTCACAGGGGGAAAGATACTTCAGGCAGTTTTTACAGGAAAAGAAAATACTTAGGGTAAAGAGAAGATCGGATCTCACCCAGTTTCATCCGCATTGCTTTTGAAGTGCTTGGTGGTAAGTTTGACTTCGGCTGTCTGCAGCCTAGTGACGGGCCATATTACTATGGCCGGTCTTTCCTCTGCCGGTTTGGAGGGCTGCCCCGGATCGAGTGGAAGGGCTGCCTCCCTCCTGCGATCAAGCGGGGGTCCCCTCCTTGCTTGTCGCCCCTACAGGGCGACTTTTGACTCTTTCCAGGGTCCCCCAGCGGAGCGAAACCAAATGCGGAAGAACGAGCTCATCTTCCAGCGGCCGCGGCGGCCACGATGGCAAGCCAGGAGTCTTCTTCTAGTAGTTTTGTAGGCTCCTGGTTGCTTAGCAGGAGTAAACCTCACTCTGTAGCCCAGCTGTCACTTGACTCCCCAAAGCCACAGCAACGTCTATGGAATTAGAATTTTGTTTTCACCATTTGGGAGAGTCATTAAGATTTTCTTCATCTGATTCTGTCAGTCAAGACATGTCTGGCTTAGTAAACCTTAAAAGTATACAAATACAATACAAAAATAATACAATACAAAATACAAAAAGGATCTTAAGACTTTGGAAAGAGTTCAGAGAAGAGCAACAAAAATGATTAAACTAAATGATTAAGCTAAAACATAAGAAGAACGATTGCAGGAACTGGGTATAGCTAGTCTAGTGAAAAGAAGGACCAGGGGTGACATAATAGCAGTCTTCTAACAGTTGAAGTGATGCACCTTTAGGCAGGACAAGAAACAGTGGATGGAAACTAATCATGGAGAGAAGCAACCTGGAATTAAGGAGAAACTTCCTGACAGGGGGAACAATTAACCAGTGGAATAAATTGCCTTTGGAAGTTGTGGGTGCTCCATCACTGGAGGCTTTTAAGAAGAGACTTGCAGCCACCTGTCTGAAATGGTATAGGTCTTCTGCAAGAGCAGGGGATTGGACTAGATGACCTCAAGGTCCATTCCAACTTTTTTACTGTTACTATTTTTTTAAGTATCAGAGATAGCCCTTAACTTCTCGAGGATCTGAAGCCCTGCCAGCAGAAGAAGAAGGCATTACATGGCTATGAATTATCCAAGCAAGAGTCAAAAATCTCACATTTGCTCTACGTGAATAATTTGACTATGTACAAAATCATCTGGAGAAATACAATCACTTTTAATTTAATTTAACTTTGCTTAATTGAATTAAATACATTTCTTCTAACTCCATAAGACTCAGGATGGTTTAGAAAATCCAGAAACAATAAAAACCATTAAAACACTCGGAATAACACATTAAACATGCTGGTTGGACTAAAACAACCAAAATGATAAAGTATACAAACGCAACAGGGCCCACACAAATGCATCAATAAACACATTAACCTCATTCTGGGACTGAAGCCAGATTTTATGGATTTTCTGGAACTCCAGGAGAGTGGTCCCATTCCTATCTCTGGGAGGTTCCAGAAGGCATGTGCTGCAATTTCCCAGTCAGACAAGACAGCACAAAATGGAGGAGCACACCTACTCTGTCTGAACATACCACATGGGCAGAGATTAGTGGAGGTAGGCTGTCCCTCAGATAACCAGGTCCTGTGCCAAGAAGGACTTCAAAAGTGATGTCTAACATTTAGAACTGCACTCAGAACCCACTGGCAAGCAATGCACTTTGCGTTGCCATGGTGACATATGGGTATACCATGAACTGCCCATTACTGCTCACCTCACTGAACATTACAACAGTTATAGCTTCTGGATGGTCTTCAAGGGAACATCCATGTAGAGCATGTTGCCCTAATCCAGTGGTGAGGTGACCACATGACCATCTGAAGACCTTCTAGTCAAGAGAAGGGTGTAACTGGTGCACAGGATGAATATCTGTGCCAAGGCCCTCTTGGCCACAGCTTGCCACCAGCTCTTCAATGAATCTTTAGTGATGATAGACAAATGGAGTTTAAATGTGAGAAGCACTGGCGATTAAAGAAGATGAAGACTCAGATGGAATTGAACAAGACCAAAGCACTGAAAATGGGCTTCCTGGACAAGTCCCTGCAATTTTCTAAGAAAGATTTTCAGAACTTTCTTGTCCTTGCCTCCTTCCTATGGCTGAGAGAGAGAGAGAGACTGGCCCAAAGTCACTTAGTTGGTTTCATGCCTAAAACAGGACTAGAATTCACAGTCTCCTGATTTCTAAACTGACATATTTAACCACTATACCAAACTGTTTCCCTGTGGGCCTGTAGGAAGTCCAATTTTCATATGATTTCCTGGAATCAAAATTCAGAGCTTTACCTACAAATGACCATACATTAATTCCACCAATTCAGAGCTGTTGCTATCTCATTCCAAGGTTCTTGATCCGACCTAGGTCATAACAGGGTATAGGCTTTTGTGTAACTTTTAATGGAGATGTTCCATTGTAGTAAAAGTGCCACAGGCATTAAAAGAAATAGTCTCCTCTTTCAATTTTGTTACAAAGCTATAGAGTGTTAATCTTCCTTTCCAGCCTCAACATACTTGGTTGAGCTTGGTTGAGTTAAGATTGCCCACTTAGAGTCCTAATTGGAATTTTCATGGTAGAAAGAAAGAAAGAAAGAAAGAAAGAAAGAAAGAAAGAAAGAAAGAAAGAAAGAAAGAAAGAAAGAAAGAAAGAAAGAAAGAAAGAAAGAAAGAAAGAAAGAAAAAGAAAGAAAAAGAAAGAAAAGGAGAGAGGGAGGGAGGAAGGAAGGAAGTAGAAAGGTAAGGAAGGAAGGAAGGAAGGAAGGAGGAATGAAGTAAGGAAAGAAAGGAAGGAAGGAAGGAAGGAAGGAAAGAAAGAAAGAAAGAAAGAAAGGAAGGAAAGAAAGAAAGAAAGAAAGAAAGAAAGAAAAGGAGAGAGGGAGGGAGGGAGGAAGGAAGGAAGGAAGTAGAAAGGTAAGGAAGGAAGGAAGGAAGGAAGGAGGAATGAAGTAAGGAAAGAAAGGAAGGAAAGAAAGGAAGGAAAGAAAGAAAAAGAAAGAAAGAAAGAAAGAAAGAAAAGAGAAAGGAAAGAAAGAAAGAAAAGGAGAGAGGGAAGGAGGAAGGAAGGAAGTAGAAAGGTAGGGAAGGAAGGAAGGAAGGAAGGAAGGAAGGAAGGAAGGAAAGAAAGAAAGAAAGAGAAAAAGAAAGAAAGAAAGAAAGAAAGAGAAAGACTCTCATGTAGTCAAACAAGAAGACAGTAGGAAATCAAAAAGATGGATCACTCTAATCTGTCTATTGACATCTCTCATGGCTGAATAAATGGTGTAGTTGAGCTATATTTGCTTGTATCGATCCAATGCTGTTTAACATTCATGCCTTCACTCTGTGAGGTTGACCACAGGGCAGTGCATTTGTGATCCATTCCAGCTCTCCAAGAGACTCGCCATTTGCACAGAAGCTGGAATGACAAAATAACTGACTGCACTGTGGTTTGAGTGCTTTGAAGCCCATAGGAGTCATTGACGAGCGCCCATTTACCTCTTGTGTTTATTTTTCTATCTATTTTTTCCCCCCTCTTTATGATTGGTTTATAATTTCAGTTTTTTGTTTTAAAAAAGTCTGTAATGAAAGAAATTATAACTTGTGGACATCACTGAGAATAAATTGTTAATTATAGACTAAGTGTCCGACGAATTGTCATACATCTCAGATTTTAGCATGGTTCCCGAACCTTTATGCACGTATTTTCGTATAATTCGAAGAAACGGTGGTCATAAATTTATTGCATTGAGTTAGCCCACGTGGTGGAATTATCTGTGGGAGGTGTCCCACGGTGAGTTGACCCACGAGTGAAATGACCTTGGCGAGTTGGCGTGGCCAGTGTCCATTCCAACCTTGGTAATCTCTCTAAGCTTGGGTTTCGTCAAGATGTTTCATTACCCAAATAGGTACCATCTCAAGGCTAGGAAGAGGACGTTTTCTCTGCAAAAAAAAAAACAACCAAGCTCAGAGAGCACTAGGTCTCCATAGTTCAACGGAGCTGCAGATACTTTCTCTCTGGGGCTTGTTCTATTAAGCAACCGAGAAGAAAGGATTTAACCTTTGCCCATAGGTTCTTTTTGGCACCTATAATTCAAAGCTTTAGCTGGTCCCAAAAACTGACAAATTAGATTGTTAATTGGAACACGTTAGCTTGCAAATATATTATTTTTATGACTCATTGATAATCAGACGTCATTCACCCAAGGCATTTGGATTGGGAAAAAAAAACCTATCAGCAAGAAACTCTTTCATATGAGGGATCTAATACTTATTTTGGGGGGACAAGGATGGAGAAGAAGGAAGATGTCCGGATTTTTAAAAGAACAGTTGTTTTATTACTTGAAAATTCCTTCTTGGTTGTTCCCTATTAGTAGGACACTTTCCCGATTTCATGGAGCAGTTTCTGTGAGGGCTTTCTAGATAGCATCTTTTATTTATGTTCCTAGAAGGAGTTTAATTAAATGAACGATAGGACTCCACCTGATACTATTATATTGCCTTTGCTGTTTCAAGTAGCGGTAAGCTGCAAGCAAATACATTTTTTAATTTATGTTATCAAACATATTTGTCATCTTCTCACCAATTCAAGGTCCCACCGAGCAAGCTTAGAGCAAAGTAAAACACAATATGCGACAATTATAAATTTTAAAAAAGATAAAACTTACAAAAATTAAAAACAACCAAATAAAGTAAGTAATTTATCTTTAATGAAAAGCCAGGCTATGGATTATTTTACATAGTGGACTATGTCTGCTACAAAACCTTTTGTCAACAATTGTGGTCTTGTTAAAACAGTCTGCAAATTATTGCACAAACTGCTAGCTGCTATCTCAGTTTGAAGGAAGGAAGCTGTTGACAAGACACATATCTACTGAAGTGCTCGGTTTTGTAAGTGTTTTATGGTCAAATGGGAAGAAAGCTTCCTAAAATCCAGCATTGCTTGGAACGTACCTGCAAATACAGAGCAAGCAGTATAGTCACTAGCATTCAGAGCGGGGGGGCGCAGCGGCTTACTGATTCTGGAAATGCCAACCAGAAATGGGTGCACTCTGGTGGTCGAGCACGGCCGGATCAGCTCCCAAATGCTTGTTCTCTAGCCCCTGTCCAGCAGGGGTCTCTAGAAGTTCAGAAGCATGCAATCTCAGGGTTCACTTTGGTGTGGAAAATCTAGCAATATTGCGAGTAGAATTAAATGGGTACACTTCGGTGGGAAAAAATCTAGCCATGAGTAGATAAATGGGTACCACTTCGTGGGAAACAATCTAGAAATATTGCGAGTAGATAAATGGGTACCACTTCGGTGGGGAAAATCTACAATAGGTGCGAGTAGATAAATGGGTACACTCGGTGGAAAAATCTAGCAATATGCGAGTAGATAAATGGGACCACTTCGTGGAAAAAAACTAGCAATATGGAGTAGATAAAGGGGTACCACTTCGGTGGGAAAAATCTAGCAATATTGCGAGTAGATAAATGGGTACCACTTCGGTGGGAAAAATCTAGCAATATTGCGAGTAGATAAATGGGTACCACTTCGGTGGGGAAAATCTAGCAATATTGCGAGTAGATAAATGGGTACCACTTCGGTGGGAAAAATCTAGCAATATTGCGAGTAGATAAATGGGTACCACTTCGGTGGGAAAAATCTAGCAATATTGCGAGTAGATAAATGGGTACCACTTCGGTGGGGAAAATCTAGCAATGTTGCGAGTAGATAAATGGGTACCACTTCGGTGGGAAAAATCTAGCAATGTTGCGAGTAGATAAATGGGTACCACTTCGGTGGGAAAAATCTAGCAATGTTGCGAGTAGATAAATGGGTACCACTTCGGTGGGAAAAATCTAGCAATATTGCGAGTAGATAAATGGGTACCACTTTGGTGGGAAAAATCTAGCAATGTTGCGAGTAGATAAATGGGTACCACTTCAGTGGGAAAAATCTAGCAATATTGCGAGTAGATAAATGGGTACCACTTAGGTGGGAAAAATCTAGCTGCGTTCATGTGTGTGGAGAGCAGAAGCCGGCATGGACTTGGGGGACACAACATGAGGCAAGGGGAGCCGAGACGGCAGAAGAGCTCGGAAGAGCCAGCAACGCGAGTGCCACTACTCAGCTGGTGTAGGGTAGTTCGCCTCCTGAGGTGTACCAAGGTTAGGGACGCAAGCACCAAACAGAATAAACTAGCCATTTAGGCTGTCAGGACTGCATTGTGCCAAGCATTTGTAGGTTTCCCTGACACTGTACAGACAGTCCTTGACATAATAATAATAATAATAATAATAATAATAATAATAATAATAATAATAATAATAATAATAATAATAATAATAATAATAATAATAATAATAATAATAATAATAATAATAATAATAATAATAATAATAATAATGATGATGATGATGATGATGATGATGATGATGATGATGATGATGTTGGAACCCCCTGCTCAGGCAGGAAACCCTGTACCATTTCAGACAAGTGATTGTCCAGTCTCTTCTTAAAAATCTCCAGTGATGGAGCACCCACAATTTCTGGAGGCAAGCGGTTCCACTGGTTAATTGTCCTCACTGTCAGGAAGTTTCTCCTTAATTCCAGGTTGCTTCTCTCTTTGGTCAGCTTCCAACCATTGTTTCTTGTTCTGCATTCAGGTGCTTTGGAGAATAAGTTGCCCCCCCTCTTCTTTGTGGCAGCCCCCCAAATACTGGAACACTGCTATCATGCCCTCCCTAATCCTTCTCTTCATTAAACTAGACATACACAATTCTAGCAACCGTTCCTTGTATGTTTTAGCCTCCAGACCTCTAATCATCTTTGAACTTACAACAGTTCATTTAGTGACCGTTCAAAGTTACCGCAACACTGAAAAACTTATGACTGTTTTTCACACAACCGTTGCAGCATCCCCAGGGTTACACGATCAAAATTCAGACACTTGGCAACTGATTCATAATTATGACGGTTGCAGTGTCCCCGGGGTCATGTGATTCCCTTTTGTGACCTTCTGACAAGCAAAGTCAACGAAGAAGCCAGATTCTCTTAACAACCGTGTTACTAACTGAACAACCACAGTGATTCACTTAACAACAGTGGCAAGAAAGGTCGTAAAATGGGGCAAAACTCAATTAACAAATGTCTCACTTAGCAACAGAAAGTTTAGGCTTAACTGTGGTCATAAGCAGAGGACTACCTGTATCCCATACGCTAAATAAATAACTAGCATACAGGTGGGTGGATTCTGTAAGGTTTTTTTTTTTTTTTTTGGTATCAGATGTATATTCGTGTTCCATGAAGTTGAATGGTGTTGATTTCCCCTTCAAAATAGCCATTATTAATACTGAAAGCTACACATCCCCTCTGATGGAGAAGTCAGTTGGTTAGCTGATTCTGCTTTCGAACAGTGTAAAAGGAGAAGGGGAAATAAAACCAGACACGGATGCCTTGACATCCATTAGGTTTAGGGTGAAGGTTGAACTCAGCCAGACCTTACGCCATCCTGGCCGAGAAATAATTACCAGCAAATTGCATCTTTTTACTATATGCTGATTGATGCTGGAATGGCTTTTGAAAGTTCTCATAAGTTCCTGTTATAGATTAAGTGCTGTTGTAGGAAAAATAACTGCACCCAACTGAAATGGGTGAATGTAATCAGGTTTAATGGACTTGAGAGCTTGTTGGGAATTAAATAACTATTGATTGGTAGGAAACTTGCTGTCATTACAAAATGCCACTCTGGACGAATTATCTAAGCAGCAGATAGATTGCAAGGAAGGGCCCTCGGAATACTTGAGATGCTTCTTTCCTATATTGCTTCATTTCTAGAGAGAGAGAGAGAGAGAGAGAGAAAGAGAGAGACAATATCAGAGGGAATGCAATGGCCATTATGAAATA
>JALGBA010003427.1:0-56879 GCA_023970755.1 Azemiops feae | reverse complement strand
TTAATTCTTTCAAATTTTCTTCATTCCCCCCCCTTTTTTTTTTTTTTTGCAGGCTGAACTTCCTTTCACAAGACAGGGTGGGGGTGCACATGAGCCAACTCATGACAAGTTGAGACTGGAAGTCAGAAGAACTATTACCAAGATAATTGCATCACCTAATAGCTTGCCCAAAATTGCACTACACAGTGCATTTATTTGGGGGTTAGGGATAGGAAATAAGAATGGAGATGTCAATAAGGCTGCATTGGGAGCATACTTTTCGGGAATGTTTTCTGCTCATCTTTCTTCTGCTGGCTTCTTCACAAACACCACATTTGGGCCTGTTCTGTTCAATTGTGGGAAAGTTAGGATGCAGTAAGTTCTGAGCTCCTTAATTTATCTCCATTCTGTTGGATTGAAAAGATCAATAACAAGGTAGGAAAACAACAACAACAACAACAACAACAATAATAATAATAATAATAATAAAGTTGGAAGGGACCTTGGAGGTCATCTAGTCCAACCCCCTGCTCAGGCAGGAAACCCTATACCATTTCGGACAAATGGCTGTCCAGTCTCTTCTTAAAAACTTCCAGTGTTGGAGCATTCACCGCTTCTGGAGGCAGGTTGTTCCACTGGTTAATTGTTCTAACTGTCAGGAAGTTTCTCCTTAGTTCTAGGTTGCTTCTCTCCTTGATTAGTTTCCATCTGTTGCTTCTTGTCCTGCCTTCAGGCACTTTGAAGAACAGCTTGACTCCCTCTTCTTTGTGGCAGCCCCTGAGATATTGGAACACTGCTATCATGTCCCCCCTCGTCCTTCTTTTCATTAAACTAGACATACCCAATTCCAGCAACCGTTCCTTATATGTTTTAGCCTCCAGTCCCCTAATCATCTTTCTTGCTCTTTCTAGAGTCTCAAAATCTTTTTTACATCGTGGTGACCAAAACTGGATGCAGTATTCCAAGTGTGGCCTTACCAAGGCATTGTAAAGTGCTATTAATACTTCACGTGATCTTGATTCTATCCCTCTGTTAATGCAGCCTAGCACTGTGTTGGCTTTTTTGGCAGCTGCACCACACTGCTGGCTCATATTTAAGTGATTGTCCACTAGGACTCCGAGATCCGTCTCACAGTTACTACTGTTGAGCAAGGTACCCCCTATACTATACCTGTACATTTGGTTTTTCTTGCCTAAATGTAGAACCTTACTTTTTTCACCATTGAAATTCATTTTGTTGGATAGCGCCCAGTGTTCAAGTCTGTCTAAATCCTCATGTATCTTAAGCCTATCTTCTGGAGTGTTGGCTATTCCTGCCAGCTTGGTGTCGTCTGCAAATTTGATGAGTTCCCCATCTATCCCCTCGTCCAAATCGTTGATGAAGATGTTGAAGAGCACTGGGCCCAGAACAGAGCCCTGGGGCACCCCACTACACACTTCCCTCCATGTAGATGCGGTTCCATTGAGGATCACACGCTGAGTACGGCAGTCTCCAGCTACGAATCCATTCTGGGGGTGATCTTTCTACCCACATTTTCTATCTGTCAAGTAGTAGGTTTGATCTACTTTATCAAATGCCTCACTGATGTCCCCAAGTAATTATATCCACAGCATTCCTCTGATCCCCTAATTTTGTCACTTGGTCCAAAGAAGCACTAGTTTTTGTCTGGCATTGATCCTTTTTTTGACAAACCCATGTTGCTTTTAGTATGACTTTGTTTGCCTCTAGGTGTTCGCTGATATCGTTGTTTTTGATTATCTTTTCCAATCTTCCCAGGTATTGAGGTCAGGCTGATAGGTCTGTAATTTCCTGGATCGATTTTTTTCCTTTTTTGAAGATGGAAACTACATCAGCTCTTTTCCAGTCCTCTGGTAGTTCCCCAGTGCTCCAGGATCTTTGAAAAATATAGTTCAGTGGTTCTGAGATCACATCTGCCAGTTCCTTGAGAACCTTGGGGTGTAATCCATCTGCTCCTGGTGATTTGAACTCGTCTAGGGTGGACAGGTGCTCACTTACCATTTTCTTGCCTATCTTAACTTCTGTTTTTATTCTGTTTTTCATGGCACTATTTTTGATAGGTTGGTCTGTTTTTTCCCTTTGTGTAAAGACAGATGCAAAAAACGAGTTAAATAGTTCTGCTTTCTCCCTGTTGCTTGTCACCTTCTTGCCACTTTCCCCCACTAATGGACCAATCATTTCGTTAACTTTTTTCTTTTTTTTTACATGTTGAAAGAAGCTTTTTTTGTTATTTTTGACTTTGGTCGCAAGCCTTAGTTCATTTTGAGCCTTAGCTTTCCTCACTTCATCTTTGCAGGCTCGGGCGATTTGCTGATATTCTGACTTAGTTATGTGCCCCTCTTTCCACTTTCTATACTTGTCCTTTTTATCTTTCAATTTATCAGAGAGGTCTTTATGCAGCTATGCTGGTTTCTTTTGAGAGCTGCTATTTTTCTTCTTTGTTGGTATTGTGCTAGACTGGGCTTTTATTATCTCACTTTTCAAAATTTCCCAAGCTTCTTGAGTTGTTTTCCCCTTGAGGATTCTCATCCATGGAATCCTTCCCAAGCCCTCTCTAAGTTTATTGAAATTAGCTCTCTTGGAAGTCCAAGACTCTAGTTTGACTGTGTTCTATTGCTTGTGCTTCCATAATGTTGAATTCCAATACTGCATGATCACTTCCTCCCAAGGTTCCTGTGGCTTCAACACCTTCTATCATTTCGTCTCTGTTAGTGAGAATTAGATCCAAAATGGCTAATCCCCTAGTTCCCTTCTCTACTTTTTGGGAGACAAAGTTGTCTGCTAGGTTTGTCAGGAATCTGTTTGATCTTCCACTTGGTGCAGAGTTTGTCTCCCAGTTGATGTCAGGGTAGTTAAAGTCCCCCATTACTATTGTGATGTGCACGGGAGGTTCCAGCGTCGGCTCCAGCGTCGGCTCCAGTGTCGCCAGCAAGCAGGGCCTGCCGGTCAGCACGGGAGGGTCCAACGTTGGCTCCAGTGAGCAGGGCCTGCCGGTCGGCGGACCGGCTCCACAGCCGAGCGAACAGTTGCCGCGGTTCCAGCCCAAGGACGCCAACAGCGTAGGAGATGGTTTGGCAATGCCGCCGAAGGGCGGGGCGCCCCACAGAATCCCAGCGCCCCGCGGCTTGAATCCAAGGACGCCAGCGGCGCGTGGAACGGCCTGTCGGTGTGGCCGTGCAGCGGAGCATCCCCGTGGGACTGGATGGTGGGAGGAGGGAGGCTTGGTCCTGGATTGCTGCCTTTCAAGGCCGGATGCCGGATGCTGGCCTGTGGACTGGGGATGGAGCCGCGGGGTGGGGAAGACTATGTAAAGCGCTGGGAGCAGATCACTCCCAGCGCTGACTTTGTTCCTGTACGGATTAAACTGCATATCAACCCGTTTCTGACTACTGGTCTAGTTTCACGGACTGGGAAGGATGTGTGACAGTAAGTCAGCGCTCACCTTTTTTGTTACCCTTCCCATTTCCCTGGTGCTATCTAGGGAATGGCTGAGGGAAAGCAAGAGGCCACAACGGTGGCTGAAGAGGGGGAACCAGCTGGAGCAACAGGGCCAACGCCTGACACAGAGGAAGGGGATGCTCAGCCAACGGTGAGGCCTAAGGTGTGGGAAGCCAGACCTGCAGCTCCGGTGAGTGGGGTCCAGGATGCCAGGGTCCCAGGGCCTTCGGGGGAATGGTGGCACAGCTCTGCGCTTACCAACCTGGATGCCAGTCAGGCTCACACTCCGGGTGCCGTGGGGCCTCTGCTGGAGTGGAGGGAGAGGCGTCTTATGGAGGAAGACAATGAAGAATGGAGCTACTCCACGGTGCCCAGACGGCAAACAATGGACATCCTGAGGGACCAGTTCGGGGAGGCCGGGTACCAGGATCCCCCGTCGTGGCCAAGATGGGAGGCAGATCGAGAGACGGCGTCATGGCACCAGACGGAGGCACAGCCAGGTCAGTTGGATCCAGCCCGGTTCCGCCTGGCCAGCCCGAGACTCAGGGCGGTTCCTGGCCCTGGTACCCCCCAGGTGGGCGGCTATGGTCTGAGTGCACCAACAGCACAGTCACGGCCTGTGTGGGCAGGCAGGTTGTCAACGGACACAGGGGGAGTACCCACCAGGCAGACGGCCAGGCCACCTGGGACCCTGGACCGGCAAGGGGTAGGGTCCGGCTACCAGGGATTTCCCCCTATGGCTGATGCCCTATGGGGGACGGTCCCGCCTTTGGGGACATGGGGTCCCGGGATGGCTTGGGGCCCGCCGCCAATACCCGTGATGTTCGACGGGAACCCGGATCGTCTCGCGATGTTCCTCAGTCACGTGATCAGCCATCTAGACCGGTACACCCGCCTCTATCCATCTCAGTGGGCAATGGTGGTGGCGGTCACGGCAGGGCTGCAGGATGAAGCAGCAGCATGGGCGGCGGACCTCTACAGCGACCATGCCAGAGAGCTGGCCGACGCCGGTCTGTTCCTGGAGGCTCTGCAGTCCCGGTTTGAGGATGTCTCTCGGGTCCAGCGGGCTGAGGCTGAGGTACTGGCGCTGAGGCAACGAGGCCGGCCTGCGATGGAGTACGTTCGTGACTTCCGGCGGGTGGCTGGGAGACTGCGATCCTGGCCAGAACGTCTCCTGGTTCACCAGTTCCGGGCAGGCCTAGATCGGGATCTGCGCCAGGCATGTGTTTTCTGGGATGTCCCGAGCCAGCTCCAGGATTGGTTCCGGGTAGTGGTAGACCTGGATACGGGACTGCAGAAGTTTTGGAAAAAAGGGGAGGACCCGGTCGCGCCTCAGAGGGCAGTAGAGAGACCATGGGACGAAGGATGGAGGGTGCAGGCTTCGGGCCTGGGTTCCTCTGGCCCTACTCCCCGGATGCTGTTCCGCTGTTTCCGGTGCAACCAGCCAGGGCATTGGGCAGCGGAGTGTCCAGTCCCTGCTCCACGTGGGCCTCCATCGACACCCGGGAAACCTGGTCCCACACCCAAGAAGACCCCAGAAAAGTTGCAAGTGGTGCAGCAGCCGGAGGGGGTCGTCTCCCGGCGGACGCCTCCGTTGGAGGAGGCGGCAACAGCGGCCACCAGATACCAGCTGGTGGCATATGACAGCAAGGACGACGCAGCCGAGGACCCCATGGTGGAGCCCTGGTAGAGGGAGCCGCCTGTCGAGCCCCCGTGGGCTCGACATACACGGGAGGGGGGGAAGCAAGCTCCGGACGGAGGCCGCCGCGCAGCCAGATGCCGGTGGCTTGATCGTCGCCAGGGACGCCACGCAGTGCGGCACGGTCCCAGCCCTGCTAGCAAGACGGACCCACCAGTCGGCATGGGAGGGTCCAGCGTTGGCTCCAGCGAGCAGGGCCTGCTGGTTGGCGGACCGGCTCCGCAGCCAAGCGAACAGTTGCTGCGGTTCCAGCCCGAGGACGCCAACAGTGCAGGAGACGTTTTGGTGACGCCGCCAAAGGGCGGGGCACCCCGTGGAATCCCCGTGGCTTGAATCCAAGGATGCCGGCGTCGCGTTGAACGGCCTGTCGGTACGGCCATGCGGCGGAGCATCCCCACGGGACTGGATGGCGGCAGGAGGGAGGCTTGGTCCTGGATTGCTGCCTTTCAAGGCCAGATGCCAGATGCCGGCCTGTGGACTGGGGGCGGAGCCGCGGGGTGGGGAAGACTATGTAAAGCGCTGGGAGCAGATCACTCCCAGTGCTGACTTTGTTCCTGTACGGATTAAACCGCATGTCAACCCGTTCCTGACTACTGGTCTTGTTTCACGGACTGGGAAGGACGCGTGACACTTCATCTCGGACCATGATCTCCTGCTCATTTGAGTTATCATCACAAATACCTTTACCTGTCTCCTTAATGTCCCTATTAAGGTCAGCAAGGGCACTGTATCCGTTGTGCAGGGACACAGCGAAAGCTTTGTGTTTATGGTTTACAGCTCTCACCCTGCCAGATCCCACGGTTGTCCACACTGTCCTTCTCCTGCAGGATCTTTGTGGTAGAGGGGGCTGATAGCGTGGACGTTCAATAGAGTAGAAGGGCTGAACTGGACACCTAATTTCTGCCTGAAGAGCACAGATTACAGACCCTAGATAAATAATCTGTTCTTGTAGACTAGTGATTTACAGATAGGACAGTTTCCAAGTTTGAAAAGGGTACTGCGAAAGACAGCTGCAAAACAAGTGTTGCACTGAACTAAGCCAGGCATTCTGAGATACAAGGAATCTCAGACGCACTTGCCCTGAATGCATCGCTGCTGTTTTTGATTTTTTTTCTGCTCCACCCTCCTTCTTTTTAACTTACAGTTTGTAGCACTTCCCAGCAAGCTCTGGGCAGTTTAAATGCAGTTTAAATGCAATGTCCAATCAGCAAGGCCTCAGCTTTTTTTTCTGCTCCACCCTCCTTCTTTTTAACTTACAGTTTGTAGCACTTCCCAGCAAGCTCTGGGCAGTTTAAATGCAGTTTAAATGCAATGTCCAATCAGCAAGGCCTCAGCTTTTTTTTTCTGCTCCACCCTCCTTCTTTTTAACTTACAGTTTGTGAATAGAATAGAATAGAATAGAATAGAATAGAATAGAATAGAATAGAATAGAATAGAATAGAATAGAATAGAATAGAGCTGGAAGGTGACCTTGGAGGTCTTCTAGTCCAGCCCCCTGCTCAAGCAGGAGAACCTATACCATTTCAGACAAGTGACTGTCTAGTCTCTTCTTAAAAATCTCCAGTGATGGAGCGCCCACGATTTCTGAAGCCAAGCTGTTCCACTGGTTGATTGTCCTCACTGTCAGGACGTTTCTCCTTAATTCCAGGTTGCTTCTCTCTTTGGTCAGTTTCCAACCATTGTTTCTTGTCTTGCCCTCTGGTGCTTTGGAGAATAGTTTGATGCCCTCTTCTTTGTGGCAGCCCCTCAAATACTGGAATACTGCTATCATGTCGCCCATGTTTCTTCTTTTCCTTAGACTAGCCAAACCCAAGTCCTGCAGCCGTTCTTCGTATGTTTTAGTCTCCAGGCCTTTGATCATTTTAGTTGCTCTTCTCTGAACTTTTTCCAAACTCTCAACATCTTTTTTGTAGTATGGTGACCAAAATTGGTTGCAGTATTCCAGGTGTGGTCTTACTAGGGTTTTATAAAGTGGTACTAATACTTCGCATGATCTTGATTCTATGCCTCTGTTATACAACCCAGGATTGTATTAGTTTTTTTGGCGGCTGCTGCACAGTGCTGGCTCATAGTCAAGTGATTGTCCACTAGGACTCCAAGGTCCCTCTCACAGTTGCTGTTTTTGAGCCAGGTCTCACCTAATCTATACTTAAACCTTTGATTTTTCCTGCCTAAATGTAAAACTTTGCTTTTCTCCACATTAAAACTCATTTTGTTGGATAGGGCCCATTGTTCAAGTTTATCAAGATCTTTTTGGATCCTGAGCTTGTCTTCTGGGGTGTTGGCTATTCCTGCCAGTTTGGTGTCATCTGCAAATTTGATGAGTTCCCCTTCCATTCCCTCATCTAAGTCATTAATGAAGATATTGAAGAGTACTGGGCCTGGCTTCCGGTTTGCGGCTCCGGCGGACGTGCGGGGAGATCGCTTTCTCCGCTGTCCGTTTTTCTCCCGCCGGGGGACCCTGAAAAGGGTCGAAAGTCGCCCTGGAGGGGCAATGAGCGTGAAGAGGACCCCCGATTGATTGCGGAAGGGCAGCAGCCCTTCCGTTTGATCTGGGGCAGCTCTTCGAACTGACGGGGAAAAGATCGGCCATTAACGTGGCCCATCACTAATGCCGTTTCCAGCCGAGGCCAAAATTACTATCAAGCACTTCGAAAGCACCGCGGAGGAACTGGGTGAGATCCTACCTTCTTTGTATCCCAAGTATTTTCCTGTAAAAAGCTTCTTGAAACTTCTTCCCCCTGTGAGGAGAGAGGGAAGGGAACGGTTTTTTTTCCCACCCTCTAAAATGGCGGCGCCTGACTACTTAGGGGAAATAAAGCCCTGAAAAGTACAACTAAGTAACTGGATTTACATTTTCTTGATATTTGGGGACCCAAAAAGTTCCTACCTTCACGGGGACCTGCTATTTTATCTACTTGTAAAAAAGACAAAAAAGAATCTAAATTGGATAAAAACCTAGCCCTTCTGAAAAGGATTTTAAATGCTATCGGGGACTTCTTGTGGCGAAGCTTGGTACAGCAAGTGAATATTCTGGACAAAGAGACCTGCTTACAGCCTGGATCTGTCCTTGGCATCATCTAAAAGAGATAAAAAGCTGAAACAGCTGGGAGGTGAAACTGCCTTTTAAGAACTGTGGAGGTGAACACTTACTGACTCTTGTTAAAAAATAGCCTCCACTAAAGGACTATTTCTAATTATTTCAGAAATGGAGGGGGACCAGCAACAAATCTCGATTAATTATAAACTTATACTTGAAAAAATCCTTGAAGCTACTGAGATAATTAAATCCAGACTGAAAGACAAAGGCGCCAGCTTGAACCTATAAACTGAAACTCAGATTCCAACTAAAGAACTTACAATCCAGAAAACAACAGAAGCGGAAGAAACCTAACACTAAGACAGAGGACTTTAAAGAACAACAATTACAATATACTGAAAATTCTGACAACCAAACCCTGATTGCAACCAAAGAACCTACAAACCAAAAAGTAACAGAAGCGGAAGAAAGTAATACCAAAACAGAGGGTGTTAAAGATCAACAAGGACAGCATATTGAAAACCTAGATAACCAAATAATAACCATAAAATTGGACATGACCTCTTACTTAAACCAGAAGAAACGTGAGGAGGAAGAAGAAGACCAGACTGAATTGAAGATAAAGATACTAGAGCAAATATGGAGATTTGAGCCACCAGGGCAACAATTTAATGATTATAAACGGACCAGTTCCTTTGGAAAATTGATGACTAGATGGTCTCCTTTGATTCAAGCAACATGGGCAAGAATGAAGGGAGATCTATCTGATGATTTAAAGGCATTGGTATGGAAGCCTGGTTGGCATAAAAAGAAAGCTAGAGTTAGGTTTAAAAAATGGGGTCTTTTGATTTATTAGAGAGATCCTAAAGTCTCAACTAATGGGCTAAAGGGAGATTTTGAGATGAAGGGAAATATGATTATTAGAGTTAAATATTGTTGGAAAATGATAAAAAATAAAGGATTAATTGGCTTAATATTTAGGACTTAGATTTATAAGGGAAATGGAAATTAACTATTAGGAATCAGCCTTGAACTATTGTTTAGCCCAGAAAATATAGATGATAGATTTGAGACAATAAAGGTTACTTTATTAGTAAGTGGTGATGTATTAGGATGAGAAATAGAAAATGTTTATGAAATAAAATAAGAATATATTTAAGTAAGTAATATGTGTATTTTAGATATTATAACTTTTGTGTAGTGAAATAAAGGAAATTTGGGTCACCAGAAATTTAAATACTATGGATGTTAAAGGTGAAATTGGAATACTGTAATTAAAAATTAAAAATTAGGTAAAACTTAAAAACAGGATATGGATATGTATAAGCAAAAAATATATTTATAAATGTTTTAACTGAGCTTGTTATGGTTAGACATTTACTAGTTTAAGTATGATATACCAAATGTTAAGGGAAATAGAGAAGGAATTTTTGATAATGTAACCTGAGATATGTACTAAAAAATTTATTATTGAACTATTGATTACCCACTCACCACGTTGCTTTCCAAATACCTGGATGTAAAATTGGAAAACAAATAAAATTTGTTAAAAAAAAAAAAGAGTACTGGGCCTAAGACAGAGCCTTGTGGTACCCCACTGCTTACTTCTCTCCATGTGGATGTATGACTTCTTCACATAAAGTATGACTTCTGGAATTCTTTTTTTAAAAAAATATATTTTATTGATTTTTTACAATAACAATCTTTAGTGCTTCATGAACAGTGTGTTGTCTGGGTTCATATATTTAAAACAATCAATGATAATTAATTTCTACAATTTCTATGGTGGAGGGGGTGTCTGGGATCTTACTGTGCTTGGAGGGGCATCCCTAGAGAGTAAGGATTTGTGAAAGACTAGATGCACTTTCAAAGATGGAGGCAATCAGAGGTGGAAGGCTACAGGGCTGATTTGTCGACTAACCTTGAATGGCCCCACAATTTAGCGTCTAGCTTCTTGGAAGGTCTTTTTAAAAAAATATATTTTATTAATTTTTTACAATAACAATATTTAGTGCTTCGTGAACAGTGTGTTGTCTGGGTTCATATATTTAAAACAATCAATGATAATTAATTTCTACAATTAATATGTTGGTAATATATTTCTTGATCCTCTCTTCTTCCTGTAATATTCTCCTTTTGTCTACATTAAACAAATATAATTCTTAATATTTTCAGTATATACCAAGTTGAATATAAACATTTTTTAGTATTTATGCATATAATAACATCAACATATAACATGTTTTTAATCAGCTTATTTCCATTGTATTTATAAAAGTCATCTTATTAAACCATTATATGTCTTGTTTTCAAGATTCTTTTTTTTTATTAAACATTTTATTAAATACAAAATAGAAGAAAGAAAAATAAAAAAAAACCATTGAACGTGGTGTATCATCATTGACATACATCTTTGTCTAATCACTCCTTACTTTACATATGAGAGTAAATATTACATATGCAGTTATACATTTCTAGTCCTCTATTTATATCCCTTCTATCGACTTCCTTCTTGTTTCCCTCCACTTGTAAAAATTATTCCAAATTAGGTAATATTCTGTTTCCTCCTGATTTTTTAATTCTTTAGTCATCTTATCCAATTCAGCGCAATATAAAATTGTCCTTATTAGCACGTTTCCGCTAGGCACTTCAGTTGCTTTCCAGTTTTGGGCAAACAAGATTCTTGCCGCCGTTATCACATGTATAATTAAATATATATCGTCTTTATGTTTTTTCCTAGTATCCCTAATAAAAACATCTCTGGTTTGTATTGAATTTTTTTGACCCGTCATTTCTATTATCCATTCCCAGACCCTAAGCCAATAGACCTGTGCTTCTTTACAAACCCACCAAACGTGAAAGAATGTACCCTTTTCCTTTTTACACTTCCAACAAATTGGTGAGTAACCACTATACATTTTTGTGAGTCTGGCCGGTGGCAGATGCCATCTATAAAGCATCTTGTAAAGATTTTCTTTGTAAGTTGTCGCCAATGTAATTTTAATATTACGTTCCCAAGTTTGCTGCCATTGGTCCAGGTTTATAGCGTATCCCAAATCTATTGCCCAGGTAACCATCATTTCTTTGACTTGTTCCTCATATAATTTATATTCTAGCATGTATTTATATATATTTTTAATTTGTTTCCTCTCCGAGCCTAGTAGTATTTTGTCAAGCCCCGTATCTCGTCTATTAATTCCCCACTCTTTATTATCTTTCACATATCTCGCTTGCATCTGAAGATAGGACCACCATTCCAAAACTATTCCCTGTTGTCTCAGCTCTTGTCTTTGCTTTAGATGGCCTTCCTCTGACAGGATATCTTTATATGTAATAACCTTATCTTGCCTGTATAAATTGGGGTATG
The DNA here is from genome assembly GCA_023970755.1 of Azemiops feae. Taxonomy (NCBI): domain Eukaryota; kingdom Metazoa; phylum Chordata; class Lepidosauria; order Squamata; family Viperidae; genus Azemiops; species Azemiops feae. Next base: position 45,338 of record JALGBA010003427.1, on the reverse strand, counting down.
TAACTGCTTCTAATGGTGAGAGCCAACCTGGAACTTCTATATAGTGTTGGCTTTTAACTATGTTCCAACTTTTTATGAGTTCTTGCCGAACTTTGTGCCTCAATAAATATTGATGGTTCCTACTTTTCCCTGTCCATAAGTGAGCGTGCCAGCCCTGCTGGAGGTCATGCCCCTCTAGATATAAACATCTTTTGTTTTCCAGAGTGATCCAATCCCTAATCCATGTCAAGGCCGCTGCTCGATAATACAGCTCCCAATCATGAAAGCCTAATCCCCCTCTCTCTTTGGCATCCTGTAGAGACTTTTGTTTTATTCTCGCCTTCTTTCCTTGCCACACGAAATCTAAAGTTAATTTATTCAACTCTTTAAAAAAAAAAAATCTAATTGGATTGGAATATTTTGAAACAAGAATATCATTTTGGGTAAAATATTCATTTTCACTACAGAGATTCTTCCGAGAAGCGAGAGATGTAGGTTTCTCCAGCGATCTAAGTCAACTTTTATGTGCTTTACTAATTTTCCATAATTGTCCTCTTTAATTGACGAACCTCCCTGCGGAGATAACAATTCCCAGATATTTTATTTTAGGAACTATTTGTATACCTAGTTTTTCCCCAAGATTTTTTTTGTGTGTTAGTCATATTTTTTGCTATGATCTTTGTTTTGTTTCTATTTATTTTCAAGCCTGCCAAATCTCCATACTCCTCCAATATTTCAAATAGCTTCCGACCTGATTGCACTGGATCTTCCAATATAAATACTAAATCATCAGCATATGCTTGGAGTTTGTATATTTCCTTCTTGATCACAAGCCCTTTGATCTGCTCCTCTTGCCTTACTACTCTTGTTAAAATCTCCAATGTATATATAAACAGCAACGGCGAGAGAGGGCATCCTTGTCTTGTGCCTTTCTGAATACTAAATTTATTAGTGGCCTCACTATTTATTATAATCTGAGCATTCTGTTCAAAGTATATTGCAGTTATTACATTTAAAATTTTTTTACCAACATCCATTAGTTTCAATTGTTGAATCAGAAATAGCCAATTGACATTATCGAATGCCTTCTGTGCGTCAAGAAACAAAAGTGCCACTTGGCAGTCGCTATGCAATTCATAAAATTCTAAAATGTCCATAATTGTCCTTATGTTCCGCTTAATCTGCCTATTCGGTAAAAACCCATTTTGGTCACAGTGTATAAAGTCAATTAAATAGTTTTTAAATCTCTCTGCCATTATTGATGCAAAAATCTTATAATCGGCATTTAGTAGGGAGATAGGCCTATAATTTTGTATCTGTGTTCTGTCCGCATCTTCTTTTGGTATTAGTACTATGTTTGCCTCTAACCAAGATTTGGGTATTTTTGCTTCAGTTAAAACGGCATTAAAAACTTCTAATAGGTATTGGTTAAATACATTTTGCTGCTCTTTGTACAGCTCTGCTGGTATTCCATCTGGGCCGGCCGCCTTATTGTTCTTTTGTTTACTTATAGCCTTAATTATTTCCGTCATTCTTATTTCCTCATTTAACATAAATTTTATTTCCTCTGGTATCTTTAGTATGTCTGCCTTTTCCAAATATTCTATTATTCTTTCTACGCTTTGTCCCTCATTCCTCTTATATAATTTTTCATAATATCTTTGGGCAATTCCCCTTTTAGTGATGTCATCATATTGGATCTCTCCTTTCTCAACTTGTAGATTAATAATCTGTTGCTTCTCTTTCTGTCTTCGTAGTTTATACGCCAACCATCTTCCAGGTTTATTTGCGTGTTCAAAATTGTTTTGTTTAGCGACCTTAAGCTGTTGTGCTAGCTTTTCCGAATCTTCTATGTAAAGTTTATGTTTAATTAAGTCCATTTTACTTTCCAATCTTTTATTATTTGGGTCTCCCTGATGTTGTATTTCGGCCTGTTTATATTCTTCCTCAAGCCTCATCCTATATTGTTTTTTCCCCTTATTCCTCTTAGCCATATTTATTTATGCATATAATAATAACATCAACATATGACATGTTTCTTAATCAGCTTATTTCCATTGTATTTATAAAAGTCATCTTATTAAATCATTATATGTCTTGTTTTCAAGATTCTTAATGAAGCTTAGTTTCCCCTCAGTATTCAGACCACTCTTATCAGTCATAATTTTCTCAAAATTCATTACCTTTAAATATCCAAACTTTTCATTTAAATAGACCCTCTCAATGTTTTAACATTTCATATATTCTAAAAGTGTTATACTACTTATATACCTTATTCCTCTTACTATAGGGCCCCTTTACAAGCTTTATCTATTCTTTTGGCCATATTCCAATAATATTTAATCCTATAATACACCATCTAATAATCTTTCTCTAGGGCCCCTAAACACAAAAGTGTTTAGTCATATAATACTCCATCTGATAGGTTGAATCATGTCTCTTGACTCCAACTTTAATCTTCTTTTGCCAGGTCGCTTTCCAAATCAGTAAGTTTGGCTTGCCAGGTTGTATTTTTGTAAGTGTTGTTGGGGACAAAAAAGACAAATCAAGTAAAGCAGGCATGTCAAACTCGCGACATCACGTGACGTTGCGCGACATATCGCGACTTTTTCCCCATTGCCTGCCTGAAGTAAAGTATCAGGTTTTTGTCTCCCATATTTTAATGATTCTTCTGACAGTTCTTTAATCCATCTTATTAGTTCTTCTTTTTTATCCTCAAATTTGTTTTGAAGTCCTAGAGGATAAAGCATCTTTTTTGTCTTCTTTATTATAGTGAGGTTTTGCAGATTTTTGTTTGTTTGTATTAAATTGTAGTTTTCTTCATTTGTAGCTTTTCTATTTAAGTCACTTTCATTTATGTTCTGTTGTCTGATTTGTTTGTTCATTCTTTGTTGTCATTTTTTGAGTGTTATTTAATTGTAGGTTTAAGTTAGAGATATGTTCATTTATATTGTCAAACGTATTTCTAATTTCATCGTGATTTGAAACAATTATCATTTGAATCTGTCACAGCATTGTGTATATTTTCTCCTGAAACGTATTTGTTTTGTCTTGGGTCATTGTTCCTGCAGATCTTTGAAGCTCCAAACTGGGGTCTTCAGGAGAAGGTGTTGGGTATGGTTTTCTATCACTTTTAGATAGGTATATAATATCTATTTTATCTCTCCCCTCTAAGTAGTTTTCCATCGGTGTCATAATCTTTTTAGTTAGCTTTATCAAACCAACCCATCTTAAAATCCAAACAGCCAAATCTTACATAGTTCTTATCTTTATATAATGGTTTTATAATCCAATACGTTTCCAATTGTCAAGGCACCACTGAAAACAATATTTTGTGACAGTTCTTCTTTTCAGGGGTCTTGTAATTATCAACCAGTCAGGATTCAGTCCAAAGTATTTGACCATCTAAAAGTTTTCCAGTAATTTCTCCTTTAGAAGATTAGCCAAAGGCCAAGATTTTTCTATCTCTGCAAACAGTTCTTAGGCTTAAGAATGCAGCTCAGTGTGTTTATAATCCCAGAAGGTCAGCAGTTTCTAAACATATGTAGTTTCACTCAGTAGTAGATACAGTAGCTCAATGCTTTGTTCCCAGCTGTTTTTTTGCTATTTCTAGGCGTCTTGCCAAATTCTGGGTCAATGCTGCTATAGTTTTCTCTAATCCTCCACTAGATGTCACTGTTCATTTTTCAACTTTTTAGAACAAAGAGTTATTTTTGTTCTTTATATATATATATATATATATATATATATATATATATATATATATATATATATATATATATATATATATATATATATATATATATATATATATATATATATAATTTCATCAATGCTTTTTCAGGTATAGAGTTTTAACAATTTTCTTAGCTTTCAAATTTATCCAAACTGTAGTATTTTATATTTTTATTCCCATAAGGGTTTAATTCGCCGCTTCCGTCTATAGAAGGGTGAGGTAATCCCCTCCCTTCTCACTTTGGGAGGCTTTTTGCTTCTTGGGGAACTTTTCCAGGAAATGAGATATAAAATAGGAGAGAGAAGATCAAATTCCTCACCCAGTTTCAAGCACGCTGTTCACTGTTTTGCTGGTTAGTGCCTTTGGACTTCGGCTGCAAGTAGCTTGGGCTGGTCAACAAAGTGACCTTTCTCCTGTCAGGTTAGAAGGCTTTCCCCGAATCGAGCGAAACGACCGCTGTTGTTCCAGAATTGTCGGGGCACTCTTCTTTTCTTTGCCACCTCTCTGGGGCAACTTAGACCCATTTAGGGTTCCCTAGCAGGGCGAAACTAGCTGCGGGGTGCGGAGGTCCACGATCCCACGACCGGGCGCTATGGCACAAAACTGGAAGTCCTGACTTCTGGAATTCTTTCCAACCATTTACAAGCAGTGGTCATAAGAAGTGCTCACATTCTCTCCAGTGTAACAAAGTAATGTGTTGTATCTGTGAAGGGCAGGATCTAGGGAGAATGGATGCACGTGTGTTGGATGTTTGTGTGTGTTTCTTCTCTCTCCCCTTTCTCCATCATGTTAGTGTACATTTGTGTTTGTATGTGTACAGTGTCAAGGCTGCTAACATCGAATGTTTTGCCTGACATTATATATGGATGCAGACATTTACTATTTAACCTGTGTATTACTTTAAGAACCACTATTAGATAGTATGGGGGGAGGGAAGTGAAAGAATGTGCTTGAGAACTAGTTTGCCATAACAATAATTCAGCAGAGCATCTTCAAAGCTGGATGAAATGTGAAAAGATAAAATATGGCGCGTTATGGAACGGGAGGGAAAGCTCACACTTTAAACTAATTGGGGAATGTGATTAATGACTGTTAAATGAGGGAGGGGAATGCGCTCAGATACTGTGGGATGAAGTAGGAGGGTTTAGATTTTGGCTTCGCTTATGTATGTGCCGAAGCTATGTTTGCCATAAAAAGATTCTAAAAGGAAAAATGCCTCATGTTTCTTTGAAAAGCATCTTCCTTCGGAACCATAACATCAAGCCAAAATCCAACAAACTTTTCAAACTTCGCTATTACTAAAACGGAAGGAATAGACTGACAAAGAACGTCATGGAAGAAGAGGAGTTGCCGGAGACTAGCACCCCTGCAGCAGCAAGTCCCTCAGAGATGGGAGCCGCAGCGTGCAAGCCGGTTGAGAGAGAACCCTCACAAGTCCCCCAGCTGGGAGCAAAGCCAAAGAGATTAGAAGAGCTGATTTGGTCTTCAGACTGGGACAAACCAAGCGTGGGATCCGGATATTTCGTAACAGCTTCTCCATCTTCAAAGACTTCCAAGACGGATGAGTTAGAGCCACAACAAAGAGTTCTTCACAGATTACATCCCCCACGCCAGTGGAGAACTGCCAAGCCTTCGGCCGCTGAAGACTCGGGTGAGTGGAGATATCAAATTGCCACTCATAGTCAATCAGTGGAGAATTTGGCAGAGAGGTTTGAAGCATTAGAAGTGAGGGGCGCGGAACAGTCCCTGCTGAGAAAGGCCCCCAGCCCTTCCCTTGCAGATCAAACAGTTTTCCAATCCCTGGAACCCCTTGCCAGGGCCTCCAGCCCCACAGAGAGAGGGAAACCCAGCCTGGGCCCCCTGCCTCAATGGGCAGTTTGGCAGCCCCCTCAGACGGAAGATCAAAGGCCTCTCAGCGTGCGTCAGCTAATGGAGGTCTTACAGCAGCTTGGGGTGGTACAAAGGCCAGGAGAGCAGCAGCAAATGGGTCCACAAATGGGAGAGGCTCAGCAACAGTGGAGGGGCTTACAGCAGCAGAGGGTGCCATCACCCCCCGCAAGCCAACAACAGAGAAGGCAGCAACCGCCCTCACCTATTCAGCAACCTTTAGAAAACCTCCCACGATTCGAGAGGCCAGCATGGCCAGTATTGCAACTACAGCAGGGTGGAGGGCCGCAAGCCCCGAACGTGCGACCCCTGGGCATACGACAGCGACAAGGGTGGGACCAGCCACAACTGAGAGCGCCACCCCTGCAGTGGAGACTTCAGCAGCCGCTAATTCAGCAACAAGGGTGGGCCCAGCAGCAACAACCACAGTGGGCCCCACAACAGCCTATGATTGGCCCACCTCTCAGAGCAACTTTCGATGGGGACTCAGAGAAGCTAATTTTTTTTCCTCAACCAGGTACGTTCTCATTTAAATCACTGGGCCCATCTCTACCCAGACCCAGGGGCCATGGTCGATGTGATTGCGTCCAACCTAGAGGGAGAGGCATCCGAATGGCTAAACAATTTATATAATGAGCAAGCCCCCAAATTAGATGATCCCCACCTCTTCCTCCTAGGGCTGAGAGAAAGATCTGAGGACCCTTCCATTAGCCTTAGAGCAGGAGGACAAATCCACAAAATAAAACAAGCCGGTAGACCTGCTCTAGAGTATGTGCGTGAATTCCGCAAGATAGCCGGTCGAATAGAGGGGTGGCCTGAGCAATCCCTAATCCATCTCTTCATTGAGGGGTTAGATGACCACCTCTCCCAGGCCTGCATCATTCGAGCAGTACCTGATCAGCTGCACGAGTGGTACCAGACAGCGGTGAAGCTGGACGTTCAACTCACCCGCTATAAGAAACCTCCCCCACCTGAACCCAAGATAAGACCAGAGCAACCCAGACGACAACCACCCCCCCGAAGGCCCCCAACGGCTACGACCACTGAAAGGCCCAGACCACCTGAAGGTCCACCGATCACATGCTTCCGATGTGGACAGCAGGGACATCGAGCAACGTTCCAAGTTGGGGAAAAGGTTTATCTGTCAACCAAATATTTATGCCTCAAATTACCCAGCAAGAAGTTAGGACCGAAATTCTTAGGGCCTTTTCCCATCGTAAAGGTCATCAATCCGGTCACCGTAAAACTGAAAGTCCCTAGACTTTTGGGTAAAATTCACCCTGTTTTCCACAGTAGCTTGTTAAAACCTTATCGGGGCTCCACTTTAAGACCTCCCCCGAAGAAAGCACCTGGGCCCCTCGTAGTTGCAGGGCAGACCCATTATGAAGTGAAACGTATTCTTCGTCTCTAGTCAATTGTTGTTTAATTAAATATAGTAAATTCAGTCTCCAAAATAGGTCTATCTTCTGATCAAAGTGCAAGCAGAAGTAATTGCCAATTAACTGTAATAAATCCATCCAGTCTCCCTCTGACTTCGTAGAGGTCTGGAATCTGTTTCTTTCCCTTGCAGTCAAAGCCATAATGTTGAAAGAATATGCAGACTTAAACTTTGGAACAGCAGATGAAATCCACTTTGCTGGTTCTCCAGCCGTGAGACTATCTCTTTGATCTGGAACTGGATCAAAGTCCTTTTGTGTATCTTCATCCAAAGATAAAGCTTCAGATCTTAACATTCTTTTAACAATCATTATAGTTTGACCAAACTTTCAAGAGAGAAATCCAGCTAGGGTTCTTCACCTTCCTTTCTTAGATTTCAGAGACTGTTGAGGCATCTTAATCTGTGAAACTTAGCCAAGGAACACAGAACAAAAAAAGTATGTTTGCCTCTGTGTTTCAATCCAAGATTATAAGAAAAGTTCAATGGAAATAAACTCCAGGTGTTTTTCAAATTAAAAAAATACAGAATCCAGTGGTGAGAGTCTGAGAACTCTTCATCCTGCTCCGAATGTTGCCGTGCTTTCCATATGGAAGGGACAGAGGTTATCCCAAACAACATATATCAAAAGAAAAAAACAGAAAAAGCAATTAGAGTCCAGCAAGGGGTTGAAATAAATCAGCACCCAACCATTAATCAACTTTTAAAACAATAAGTGAAATAAAACAATGAAGTTAAAAAGTGAAAGTTAAAATTCTGGCCTGCTTAGAAAATGAAACTGCTTGACAGGAAGATAGATACACCCAATGACTTTTCAATCACTTCCAGAGGGAATTGGAGTCTTCAAGACACCCCCCCCCCCTTGCCCACTGGGTCCATGATCATCCAAAAGTCATCATGGGTCACTCCTAAGTGCCCCCATTCAAAACCAGAGAGCAGCTCTGCCAAAGAACCAGCTTTAGCAGTGAAATCAGCATATCGTTCATAAGAGAAAAAAGAAACTCTTACCATGCATCAGCCATCTTGAAAGGGGAGGTCATTTTATGGTGTTTATTTTAAAAGAGAGGCAGGAGAGTGGTGAGTGGGGTGTAGGGCCAGTACAGGCATGGTCAGAGGGCATGTTTAGACTTCTCAGAGCTGTGATGCTGTGCATGTGTGTTTTCTGCACATGCATGTGCAGGCATGCTCAGGGCATGTTCTTATTTGTCAGAGGGGTTATCCTGCACAAGACCTGTCAGCAGACTCATCTAAAAGTGCCTGTGAAGTTCAATGGTTTAAACTTCGGCCTGCATTTGAGAATAATATGGCAGTCTCTGACTCTAAAGAAGAATTTAATAAAGATGCTGCAAGCCTTTTTACATGGGGCAGCTCAAGACCAGTTTTGACAGAGTGCAACAAATCCTATGTGGAGATTCTGATAGAGAAAATGCTTACTTCAGACTGATTTTGTTGCAAGCCATGTTGTAATTTTAGTGATCAGGAATATTGGAAAGCAGATGACATATCCTGTAATACTTAACAGACATCCTGTGAAATGGTGAATAGACCTTTAACTCCTACCCAAGGACTCAGAATGGGTAAGTAAATTGTTTTTATATACTGACCTGTAAAACATGTTGGTGGAGATAACACACTGACAGACTACATTCTATATTTTGCAGTGTCTGAATTAATGCAACGTAGGAAGCAATCAGTTCAAAGCAACCTTCTTTTATATTCCTGTGGTAATTACAGCCATCGCAAAGCTTCTGAAGATTTTTCTTTTCCAGAATATAACAGTGACGCTGGTACATCAGAGGCCATGCCATTTGCACAGTGAATTAAAGAGATATTGTCAGACATGAGAAATCATGAAGCAAGGCAGTTCAAATGAATACAGGTTTATTGCATGCTAACACTCTACAAGAATCTGAACTACTGTGCTGTCCCACTCGGGTGTATTCCGGCTTCTGCGACAGGGCATCGGCCTGCTGGTTCCAACCCCCAGGGCTATAAGTCACCCGAAAGTCGAACTGAGCGAAAAAGAGGGACCAACAGATCTGGCGCTGGTTGAGCTTCCTGGCCATCTTCAGGTGCTCCTGGTTTCAGTGGTCCATCTGTACCTCGATCTGGTGCTGCCCCTTCTGGGTGATGCCGCCAAACTTTGAAGGCCACCTTGACCGGCAGCAACTCTTTGTCCCAGATTGTGTAGTTATGCTCAGTAGGGTTGAGCTTGCATGAGTAATACATGCAAGGAAAGAGTTGCTTGGAGTTCACAGGGGCTTGCAGCAACACCACCCCCATGGCGACGGCCAACGTGTCGGTCTCAACTATGAATGGCTGCAATGGGTCGGGGTGGCAAAAGATGGGGTCTGTGGTGAAGGCAGTCTTCAGGGTTTCACAGACATGCTGTTTGGCCGGTCCCCACATGAATCTCACCCCTTTCCACAGCAACCGGGTCAAGGGGGTGGTGATCATAGCAAATCGAGAGATGAAAGTCTGGTAATAATTGGCAAATCCCAGGAGCCACTGGACATCCTTCACTCGGTGCGGGGGTTGCCAAGACTGCAAGACCTCGGTTTTCTCTGGGTCCATGTTGATGCCAACAGGTGAAAGCCGATGCCCCAAAAAGTCAATTGTGGTCTGTGCAAATTGGCACTTTTCGTGCTTCGCAAAAAGATGGTTCTCTCGCAAGCACTGCAGTACCGTTCGCACATGAGTCCAATGTTCCTCGGGTGACAATGAATACACCAGGATGTCAATTAGGTATATCACCACAAAGGTGTCCAATAGATCCCAGAATATGTCATGCATGAGATGCATGAACACGGCGTGGGCATTGGTAAGTCCAAACGGCATTACCGTATATTCAACGTGTCTGTACCGGGTACAGAAAGCTGTTTTCCATTCGTCCTCCTTGCAGATTCTCATGAGATTATATGCCCCCCGCAAGTCCAGCTTTGTGAAGAGCCTCACCCTCTGTAACTACTCCATGAATTCCAGAATGAGTGGGAGTGGGTACCGGTTCTTGACGGTGATGGCATTTAACTTGCGGTAGTCACAGAGCCTCAACGTCCCCAACTTCTTCACAAAGAGGACGGGTGCTGCTAAATGGGACATCAACGGAGGGATGAAGCCCTTAGGCAAGTTTTTATCAATGAAGTCCTTGAGGGCCTCGAGCTCGGGCTCGGACAGTGAATAAATCCATCCCACTGGGAGCTTGACATTCGGGATCAAATCTATAGGGCAATCATACGAATGGTGAGGAGGAAATTGCTCCACTTCTCTCTCACTGAACACATCGGCTTAATCCAAAATCTCCAGTGGCAGATCCAGGGATGAGGTGGGAGGCCCCTTAGCCGTGCACACCTGCAGCCAATGGGAGCAGCACTTTGGGCTGTCCAAATGGATCACCCCCTCTGACCACATGATCCTCGGGTCATGCGCCTGGAGCCATTCTAAACCCAGCATAATAGGGAAATGAGCAGCCACCAAGTAGAACTCCAGTTGCTCGATGTGATTCTCCATGCACATCTGGAGCGGAATGGTGGCTGCCGTCACGGGTCCCAACCAGAGAGGTCAGCCATCTATAGTCTGCACCCGGCTATCGCCCTTGCTTTAGCTCTCGCAAGTGCCGGTTTGCCATCTGGGCCTTCACAGGGTCCTCAAACATACCCCTCAATTGGGTACAGAACCCTGCATAGTCATCCAAAAGTGGGCTGGGCTGGGTGAGCAGCGGGGTTGCCCAGCAGGCTGCCAAACCAGTCAGGAGGCTGATGATAAATCCCACCTTCTCTCTGTCCATCTGGAAGTCATCTGGCCTCAAGGTCATAAAGAGTTGACACTGCCCCAAAAACGCAGGTAACTGCTCCAAAGTCCCATCAAATTTGTCTGGCATGGACACTGGGCATTTCCGATGGGGATGTGCCAGTGCCATCACTTGCATCTGGGCCAGCTGCAAGGAGAGCAGGGCCACTTGCTGGGCCAGCTGAACATTGTCTGCCAGCAACTGCTCCATCCTTTTGAAGAGTAGACTTGCTGGGGGGTATGTGTGACTGGGAACAAACTGTGCTGTCCTGCTCACACGCACATGTAATAGTGGTTTAGTGCATTGATTAATATTCCCCAGCAATTCCCTTCACCAAAAACCCAGAACGATCCCAATTAAGTCCAGACAAAAGCAGACCAATGCTAATTCACAGAGCAATGGCCAATGAGTCCACAAGGCACTTGAAAGTTTCCCAAACAAGATAAATCCAGCAGGCAAAATTAAATCCACAATACAAGAGAATTCATGAGGCAAGAAAAGTCCAGAGTTCACAAGGCATGATCCAAAGTCAAGGCACGGTGTCACTCCAAAGCAAGGCAGGAATCACAATGACGAGAAAACACACAGCTAGGAAATGAACACATTGTTCCCAGCATAGTCTCCATCTGTCTGCTGTGCCAAATAGCCAGCTCCTGGTACAGCCCATCAAGAGGGACAAGGCTGCCTCCTCGCAAGTAGTCGGGATGACCTTTGCTGCTCCTGCCTTTTCTCTGCCCTACAAGTTCTCGATCAGGTGCAGGAGGCAGTTCCTCTTCCTCATCACTGACTGGCTGCAGCTGCATGCTTTCCCCACCTGAAGCCTCAGGGCTGTCCTGCTTCAGCTGTGCTTCAGCCAAATCACTCTCAGCTGGCTCCTTGTCCAGTTTCTCTCCCATCAACCACTCCCCCTCACCAGGACTCTCAGCCTCTGCCTCGGAGCCATTGACCAACTCCCCTTCTAATGTGCCTGGGACAGGTTCATCTGCCTCTGAACTGACATCTGGAGAGGCATCTGGGGAAGCATCTGGGGAAGTCATCACAACTACTAATAGTCAAAGCAAATTCATGGTAGATAAGAGTCAATGGAATTCAAGGTGGGCTGGACTTAGATCTCTTGTGGGTGCAAAGAGACTTGAGACAGATGATGCGCTTGACCCCTCCCTCGAACTCAGCCTGGTCATCTCCTATATCACCCACCCCTCCACCTTGGCCCCCCTCCACTTCCATGGGCTCTTCGATGCTGCTCTTCTCCTCCTGCATTGCTTCATCAAACTCCAAGTACTCATGGGAACTTGGCAAGAGCAGAAGGGAATCAGTTTCAAAGGAATCTGCCTCCCCCTCATCTGGAGGAGCTGGCAAGCCAGGTGGCAGTTGCTGAAACACACTGAAACACATAAACTATGTTAGAGGGTCCCTCCCCTCCCCTGCCTGGGAGTTGAAAGCCAGAGGTGGAAGGCCCATCATAAGCGAGTACCCTGCTTCCCCACTGGAGCAATCCAGAGGGGCTGGTTAACCTCTTTCTTGATAGGTTCCTCAGGCTAAACTGGGCAGGGGGCTGGTAGTTTGGTTGGTTATGGTTTTTCAGGGAAGCACTGGTGAAACTGGCGAACTAAATCAGGGGCATGAACATACCATGCATTTTCCCAGGAGTGATGAACAACAGGGTAGCCCTTCCAATGAATCAAATATTGGATACCTTTGCCTCTGTGCCTATAGGCCAGTATTTCCTCCACTTCATATTCTGTTTCTCCCTCTACAATGACTGGTGGTGGAGGGGGTCACTGGGATCTTACTGTGCTTGGAGGGGCATCCCTAGAGAGTAAGGATTTGTGAAAGACTAGATGCACTTTCAAAGATGGAGGCAATCGGAGGTGGAAGGCTACAGGGTTGATTTGTCAGCTAACCTTGAATGGCCCCACAATTTAGCGTCTAGATTCTTGGAAGGTCTTTTTTAAAAATATATTTTATTAATTTTTTACAATAAGAATCTTTAGTGCTTCGTGAACAGTGTGTTGTCTGAGTTCATATATTTAAAACAATGATAATTAATTTCTACAATTAATATGTTGGTAATATATTTCTTGATCCTCTCTTCTTCCTGTAATATTCTCCTTTTGTCTACATTAAACAAATATAATTCTTAATATTTTCAGTACAAACCAAGTTGAATATAAACATTTTTTAGTATTTATGCATATAATAATAACATCAACATATGACATGTTTTTTAATCAGCTTATTTCCATTGTATTTATAAAAGTCATCTTATTAAATCATTATATGTCTTGTTTTCAAGATTCTTAATGAAGCTTAGTTTCCCCTCAGTATTCAGACCACTCTTATCAGTCATAATTTTCTAAAAATCCATTACCTTTAAATATCCAAACTTTTCATTTAAATAGACCCTCTCAATGTTTTAACATTTCATATATTCTAAAAGTGTTATACTACTTATATATCTTATTCCTCTTACTATAGGGCCCCTTTGCAAGCTTTATCTATTCGTTTGGCTTGCCGGGTTGTATTTTTGTAAGTGTTATTGGGGACAAAAAAGACAAATCAAGTAAGGTATCAGGTTTTTGTCTCCCACGTTTTGATGATTCTTCTGACAGTTCTTTAATCCATTTTATTTGTTCTTCTTTTTTATCCTCAAATTTGTTTTGAAGTCCTGGAGGATAAAGCATCTTTTTTGTCTTCTTTATTATAGTAAGGTTTTGCAGATTATTATTTTTTTGTATTAAATTGTAGTTTTCTTCATTTGTAGCTTTTCTATTTAAGTCACTTTCATTTAATTTATGTTCTGTTGTCTGATTTGTTTGTTCATTCTTTGTTGTCATTTTTTGAGTGTCATTTAGTTGTAGGTTTATGTTAGAGATATGTTTGTTTATATTGTCAAACTTATTTCTAATCTCATCATGGTTTGAATCTGTTGCAGCATTGTGTATATTTTCTCCTGGAATGTATTTGTATTGTCTTGAGTCATTGTTCCTGCAGATCTTTGAAGCTCCAAAGTGGGTTCTTCAGAAAAAGGTGTTAGGTATGGTTTTCTATTACTTTTATATAGGTATATAATATCCATTTTATCTCTCCCCTCTAAGTAGTTTTCCATCAGTGTCATAATTTTTTAAATTAGTTTTATCAAGCCAGTCCACCTTAAAATCCAAACAGCCGAATCTTACGTAGTTCTTGTCTTTATATAATGGTTTTATAATCCAGTACATTTCCAATTGTCAAGGCACCACTGAAAACAATATTTTGTGGCAGTTTTCTTTTCAGGGGTCTTATAATTATCAGCCAGTCAGGATTCAGTTCAAAGTATTTGACCATCTAAAAGTTTTCTTCTTGGAAGGTCTTGAAGATGCTAAGAACTTGGTAGAGAACCAGACCTTGGACTTCCGGTTCCGGTCACAGCGCCCGCGGACGTGCAGAGAACTCGTTCTCTTGGCCGTCCGGTTTCCCCCCGCCGGTAGACCCTGGATAGGGTCGAAAGTCGCCCTGTAGGGGCGACCACCGTAGAGGAGGGCACTCGTTGATCGCAGAGGGAGCGGCGGCTCCCTCTGCGGTCCGAGAAAACCACCTTTGGGCCGACGGGGAAAAGATCGGCCAGTAACATGGCCGATCACTTAGCTGCTCCAGCCGAAAGTCACAGCAACATCTAAGCGAAAAGAACCACCGTGGAAGATCCGGGTGAGACCTTTCCTTCCCTCTTGTTAATTTACCTTTTTCCCTGCTAACAGCTTTAAAAACTATTTCCCTATTTTGAGAAAGCAGCGTTTGATTACTGGGGAAAACGGGCTTTGGAAAAACAATTATTGTTTTTTTTACTATTTTATTTTGTCTACATAAGCAGTTGGAACTCGAGCATCCGGGTTATTGTGACTTTCTCTTTTGGCTTGTTTATCTTCAGTTTAGGTGAAAATCCTTAGGGAGGGGGTGGAATGTTCTTTCCCCCCCCCCTCCTGAACAGTACTGCCTAAAAAACTTTTTGCTCTCTGGGCGGACTTATGTAGATTCTTTTGGATACAATGCATCCTGGGACTTGGCATGAAGCCCAGAAACTTTGACTGATACAATGTAAATTGCTCCATTTGAACTCCCACTTCCTGATTTTGGCGTGATGCCCAGACTGGATTACAACATAACAACTGACTGCCAGTTTTTATCTCTGTGCTGGTCTTGACTATTGGTTTTTTTTTTCTCTATCTTTCTTTGGAAATATATCTCTGTCTGCATTTTATATTTTATAACGCTGCAATCTATTTTTTAAGCTGAACTTCTTTAAAAAAAAGAAAAAAAAAAGAAGATGGAATCCTACTCACAGATTAATTATGGACTTATATTAGAAAAAATCTTGGAAGCAAGACTGGAACTTAAAGAACATATTAGATCGCTTAGTTTCAAGGAGGACTCAGAATTAAAAATTGAAGCTCAACCTTTGATTGACTATGATAGACAATCAGATCTACAACTTAATGAGATGGATGGAATACATTTACAATCTATTGAATCTACTGAATTTATTGAAGAGGAAGAGGACACATCCTACATGATGGATTTCTTTGATGATCAAAGGCAGAACTTAACTAAAACATTTACAACCTTAAAAGCAACAGGATTGGACTTCCAAATACAAGGCACAAAAAACGTTGACAACATGATAGTACAGACAACACTGGATAAAAGAGAAAAAGAATATGATTGGACTCAATGGTGGGAAAAGGCCTTTAGCCAGTTACTAAGATGGGAGGACTTAGAGGCCCTGTTGTGGAAACCTACCTGGCACAAAAAGAAAGCTAGAATTAGATTTAAAAATAAGAGTTAAAATTTTATTTGATGGTAAAAAGGGCTTCTGGACGTTGATTGAACTAATATTTTTGAGATCTTTAAGGTCACTTTGGTATGAGTCAACACTAGATTTAAATTATGGATTTGATTATGATTTGGAATGGCAATAAGAATAAGAATAATTGGAAAATTTATAATTAAAGGAGTTAGATTGAGATTGAGACTGGTGAAATATTATTGATATTTTTATTTATAAGAATTGAATGGTAATTAGTGAGGTATTAAATGGATTAAACTGAAACAATTGAGGAATCTTTTAGGGACGTGGACTGATCTATGAAAATATTGGATAGAATATATGAAATAGAATATAGTTGAGAAATATTAAGATATAATAGTTATATTACTTGTTTATGATAGAAATAATTATTGTCCTATTATTATTATTATAATGTTATTATATTACTATGTCTAATGCAATAGCTTTAAAATATATAAATTCATGTTTATTTACATAATATGTATGTGAAATAGAATAAGAGATATAATTTGATTGAGAAGCATAAATTGAAATTGGAATAATAGATAGAGGTGAGAAACAATTTATATTTTAGGAATGCTCGAATTGTATACCATAAGAGGGAACTTTTAAAGTAGTAGTTTAAATTGTATATGTATGATTGTATTTTTTGTTGTGTTCTATGGAGTGCCCTATCTCCACGATGTGTTACAAGCACTTGGCTGTAAAACAAACAAAAACTAATAAAACTTGTTATGGAAAAGAGAAGCCACGCCTTGGGGCTGCTTTATAAAAAGGGAAGGTGTGGGCGGTGCTGGTTGCTGAAGGCAACCGTTTGCAAAGAACCTCAGTGTCAAGGGATCATGGTCTGTTTGTTTTGCCTGTGAATTATTTCTTGTTTAACTCCTGCTCTGTTTTGCTTTTGAACCAACTATCTGTTGAAAAAGTATTCTGTTGTTTTTGTTTTGGAGAAATCTTATCAGGACTGTTTATGAAATAAAAAGGGTTGGTTTTTCCAGCCTACTGATAAAAAAGGGGTTGTTCTTGTGACGCAACAAGGACGGACGTAGGCTGGGACAGAACAGTTTGCCTTCAGCCACCCACCCCCTACTATTATGGAGCAGCTACGTGCTGAGAATGCTCAGCTCTCCCAGCAGCTGCCTTTGTTGGCAGCTCAAGCGGCCCAGCTACAAGCACCCGTTCCTGCTGCTCCACAACCCAGGAAAAAATGCCGAGTTGCAATGCCGGACAAATTTGATGGCAATCCGGATATGTTTCCTGCTTTCCTGGGACAATGCCAGCTATTTATCAGTCTGAGAGCGGCTGATTTCCCCACTGACCGGGATAAAGTGGGGTTCATGATAAGCCTCCTCTCTGGTACTGCAGCTCGTTGGGGCACACCCCTGCTAGCCCAACCTAGTCCATTGTTGGACGACTTTGTGGGGTTTTGTGAGTACATGCGGATGATGTACGAGGACCCCATTAAGACGCAGACTGCTACCCGACGTTTGAAAGCTCTGAGGCAGGGCCGACGCCCTCTACAGGCCTATATCAGCGAAATTTGGCTGCTGAGCCTGAATTCAGCCTGGAATGAGGCTGCACTCATGGACGTTTTCCAGGATGGCTTGTCAGAGGAGATGTTGGATGAGCTGGCCCGTGTTGATGTTCCCCCGGACCTCAACGGGCTGATCCATCTCTGTCTGCGGATCGACGCTTGGCTGCAGCAGCGTAAGAGTCGCCGTGCCACCCCAGAGACCTGTGCGGCCCCCGTTGTGCATGAGACTCCGGTTCAGCAGGAGGAGCCTATGGAGTTGAGTGCTGCCAGACCTCACCTATCGGTGGCTGAAATGGACAGACGGCGTTCGGGGGGGTTGTGTTTTTACTGTGGGGACCCTAGACATTTGGCCGCCTTCTGCCCCAAGAAGCGACGAAGGGCATCAGTGACCAAGTCTGCCCCGAGAAAGCCACCTATTCCTCTGTCGGGAAATGCCCCGAGCCCGATCTGAAAGGCGTTTTAGGTCGGGCGTCCCACAACACCGAGCGACGTCCTTCAGATGCTGCCTACGGACCTCCACGGCATCTGATACTGGAGGCACGTCTGATCCTCCCCGGGATGCCGAAGGGGATTCCAGTCCCTGCTTTAATTGACTCTGGGGCCACCACAAACTTTATGGACGCAGCAT
Source organism: Azemiops feae (assembly GCA_023970755.1). NCBI lineage: Eukaryota > Metazoa > Chordata > Lepidosauria > Squamata > Viperidae > Azemiops > Azemiops feae. The sequence goes on along the minus strand of JALGBA010003427.1, from coordinate 27,527 downwards.
TTGTGGCCAAATGGGCTGTTCCCCAGTGCCCGGTGGAACCGCCCATATTAGTGGAGACTATTGATGGTCGAGTGCTCCTATCTGGGCCAATTAAGGCCGCCACGCAACCATTATGTATGGCCATCAGTTCGCATGAGAAGGCTATTCAGTTCTATATAGCCTCCGACCTGCATTTTCCCCTACTGCCAGTGGGCATCTGCTGCCTTCTTGTAAGAATGCTTTGCTTGGTCAAGTTGCTGCTTCAAGAGGGCTTGGGCAGCAAGTTGTGTTGTGAGTCCGTGCCAGCCAGTGGACCCGGCAGCTGAGTCCGGGGAATCAGAGGAGGAGGAGGAGGAGGCGTTTGGAGAGCCATCAGAGTCGGAGGGAGGCTCTGATGAGTTACAAGACTCACAATCTGATGAAGAGCCTGGCCCCTCCAATCGTGCTCTGGATGAGTCTCAGCTGTGTGGGGAGGATGAGTCAGACTCTGAGGACTCACAGCTGGTAGACATTATTGACGCTCGTAAACGAAGGCAGTTAACTAGAGCAGGTCAAAGGGAGTCAATACGACAACTCCAAGGGAGGAGGAGAAGGCATTGAGAAGCCACGCCTTGGGGCTGCTTTATAAAAAGGGAAGGTGTGGGCGGTGCTGGTTGCTGAAGGCAACCGTTTGCAAAGAACTTCAAGGGATCATGGTCTGTTTGTTTTACCGGTGAATTTCTTGTTTAACTCCTGCTCTGTTTGCTTTTTTAACCAATTATCTGTTGGGAAAGTATTCTGTTGTTTTTGTTTTGGAGAAAACTTATCAGGACTGTTTATGAAATAAAAAGGGTTGGTTTTTCCAGCCTACTGATAAAAAAAGGGGTTGTTCTTGTGACGCAACAAGAACGGACGTAGGCTGGGACAGAACAAGTTGCTCTTATATGAAGTCAATCACAGGATGGTCTGGCAACATGGGTGTATGCTATACATGGCTTGAAATTGTGTCATTGAAGTTGATGAGTGTAGTGAGTTGTTATAAGAAAATTCTGCAAGGGGTAACAATGATGGCTAGTTGCCTTGGCTGTAGGTGCAATAGCACCTTAATTACTGTTGGAGGAGCTGTTTAGCATTACCATTCATGGCAGGGTGATGGGCTAAAGAGAGGTTGACCTTGAGATTTAGGAGGTGGAACAGTGCCTTCTAAAATCTGGATCGGAACTGTACGCCTCTATATGAAACCAATGCTGAGACCATGCCATGGTAGCGAAAGACTTTGGCATTGGATAAACCCTTTCAGGGTATGAAATGAGCCATCTTGGTGAAAATATCTACCACCACCAAAATGCTGGTGAAGTCTGGATGGGGAGTAGATCAGTAATGAAATCCAGAGAGACATGGGTGGAGGGGTATTGGGAGTGGTTGCAAGAGTCATGATGACTTCTGATGGAGGTGTTTGGCCCTCCTGCATGTGTGGCAAGAGGCCACGTATTCTTTGATGTCTGCTGCTATCTTAGGCCACCAAAAAATTTAAGGTTCTGTGTAGAGTTTTGAAGACACCCCCATGCAATATGGCCTCGGAAGCAGCCCAGGAGTTCATGGCCCCCATAGCGGCCATGGGCCTATCTTAGATTATTACTGGCCCAACTCAGGACAGTGATCACACACCAGATTTGATCTTCTTATTGGAGCAATGGCAACGTGACCTGGTGGGGGATTTAAGATTATCCCCCTCGTCATGGTCAGATCATGCCCTGGTGTTCTTGAGGCTCTCATATGCTGCGCCCCTTTGCAGGGAGGCCAGACCCATTCAGATGGTCTGCCCCTGGCAACTGATGGACCCCGATGGGTTTCAGAGGAAACTCAGGAATATCCCGGAGGTGTTGCTGCATGGTCCTGCTGAAGCTGTGGTGGCAGCCTGGAAACTAAGGGTGGCCGCAGCTTTGGACAGGATCGCACCCATGTGGCCTGTCTTGACTCATTGTTCCTGACCCTCCCCATGGTTCACAGAGGAGCTACAAGTTCTGAAAAGGGCCAAAAGATGCCTAGAGTGCTGCTGGAGGAAGACAAGGGATGACTCCAACTGGACATGACTTATTAAGGCTTATCTCGTGGTGGTAAGATTGGCAAAACAGCAGTATTTCTCTGTTCTTATTGCGTCTTCAGAGTGGAGCCCAGTCGTTCAGTCCCTAGTCATCTCATGGTTGGATTATTGTAATGCACTCTACATGGGGCTACCCTTGAAGAGCATTTGGAGGCTACAGCTGGTGCAGAGTGCGGTGACGTGGGCAGTCTTGGGGGCTCCAAGAATGGCCCCTGTAACACCACTGCTCCAAAAGCTGCATTTGTTGCTGGTCTGCATCTGGGTGCAATTCAAGATATTGGTGGTCACATTTAAAGCCCTTCATGGCATGGGCCCCAGTTACTTGAGGGACCATCTCACCACACTGGGATTGGCCCATCCCACTCGTGCCAGCAGAGGAAGCATGCTGTGGGTCCCATCAGCCCAATTATTCTAGCTGGCAGAGTCCAGGAGGAAGGCCATCTCTGGTGTTGCTCCTGCCCTCTGGAACATCTTGCCCCCTGATGTGAGGTTGGTCCCAACCCTCCTATCCTTTTGTAAGGGCCCCAATGGGGGAAGTGCACAGTGGAGGTGCTTGATCAAGTAACAACAGATCCTACTTTCCCCCATTCTGCCCCCGCCCTCCTTGATTTTAATCTTTGGTTTTATTTTTTTTAGGTTTTAATGTAGATGCATTTTTATGTCTGTAAGCTGCCCAGAATTACCTTATGGTAAGATGGGAGGCCAATAAATGTAAGTAAGTAAGTAAGTAAGTAAGTAAGTAAGTAAGTAAGTAAGTAAGTAAGTAAGTAAGTAAGTAAGTAAGTAAGTAAGTAAGTAAATAAATAATAAAAAATAATACCTCTTCCCTGCAAGGTGCAGCTACTATTCTACCCTTGTGTTTTAAGGCTCCTCCCTCCATCACAAATGGGGTTACAGTACCTGGTGGGCCTTCCTTGAGGTCATCCATCCAGGCCTGTGAAAAGCTGTCTAGATGTTGCTGAGCTTTTATCCTGGTGATTAAGTCCTGGTGCGGTTGGGTAGCCCCCAACCTTTCAGTGGATGGTGGTTGCTGTTAAGACTGCAAATGTGAAGGCTGGAGTCTGTTGGACCTGAGAATATTCTGGCTTGTGAGAGAGCATCTGGCATCAAGTTCTTTGTGCCTGGGATGTATTGAATGTAAAAATCAAAGTGTGAGAAGAATTGGCTCCATCTGATTTGTCTTGGTGAAAGCAGCTTTGTCTCTTGCAGGGTGTGTAGATACTTATGGTCTGTGTTGACTTCTATGGGAAAATACGCTCCTTCCAGAAAGTGTCTCCTGTGTTGGAATGCAGATTTAAAGGTCAGGATCTCTTTATTGAAAATGTCATAGTTCCATTCTGGGGCAGTCAAGGCTCTGGAGAAGAAAGCACAAGGCAAGAGACTATTTGTCATGGCCAGGGGCTGAGGATGATGCTGTCCCAGGTCCCTCAGGGATTGGGGGAGGTGATCGACTCGATGGAGAGCTACTTACCCTCACAGACACAGGGGAGGATTGGCTGCAGACAGGCAGTGGTGCTAAGAGGCAGCAGATCCCCTCTGATGAGGAACAGCTGCCTCCCCCACTCTATCCGAGGGCACGGAGATTAGAGTGGAGAGAAGCTCAAAGGAGGGCTGCGAGGCTGCTCAGGAGAAGGTTGCCCCACCCCTCCTTACAAGTGTAGCGTTACCTCCTCAGAGGCCGCCAAAGCCCAGCCCTGTCCCCCTTAGTCAAGCTCTGCAGCTGTGCTCTCTAGGTGTTAGCATAGTGTCTCTTCTAGCAGAGGCTCAAACAAAGTGAGGAGGTGGCAGGCTCTTGTCTTCCAGGAGGGGCTTCCAGGAACAAAGATGACCAGCCCCTAGCCCCAATAGTCAATGCTGTGGTGGTGTCTAGCAGCCCCAGGCTGTCATAGCAGCAACAGTCAATGATTCCTCAGCGACCTTTTGGAAACAAGTGGGGAGGGGAAAAACCCCGGCTCCAGGCAGCAGTAAAACACGAACAAAAGCAGTCAGCGTGCTGCAGTAACGGCTCGCGGCCCCCCCCCAGGGCAACTCCCCACAATGTCTAAAACTTGCACAAGCAGCAATAGTCACAGTTCAGATGGCCTTCAGTCTTCACAGCAGCAGCAGCCTCTCTTCCTCTTCTGTTGCTTCTTACAGTCTCAAACAGGTCAGTGTCAAACCCCTCCCCCCTTATCCTTTATTATTAAAATCTGAGGTTAACAGCCCCAGCAACTTTCTTTCTCCACACACTCTCTCTTGCCTCCGCTTGGGATATCCCCCTTGTGAAAGAAAGCAATAAAATTCCACTCTCTCGGTCTCTCTCTCCTTTCCCCCTCCTCCACCAGAAGGGATCAGCTTAAAACCTCCAACCCCTCTTTGCCTTCACCTGACGAACTGCAACAACAACCCCCCCAGTCTCCTTTCCTTCCTTTCTTTTCTATCTTTTTCCCTTGTCCACGCCTGCCCAAAACCGGCAGCAGCTGTCCCAATCTCTCTCTCCCCAGCCAAGCTCCTGCAGATACTTTCAGACAGCCCCGCTACACACTCCCCCCACCTAAGCAGTTTCTTTGGTCCCCCAAAGAATAGGGAACTTTCTACTAGGCATCTGTATTATCCACGGAGCGAACGTCACTCTCTCTCTATGCTATGGCCTGGGGCATCATATGTTAGTCTCTTCACCGGGCGTATCACCCGCCTCGGTCTCTGCACTTTAGGCTCAGCAGTATCATGGGCGCCATCCCCTAGTAACTCCCCACCCCCGTAGGTACCCGGAACTGGCAACTCCTCCTCTAATGCTGATGATCGCAGACCATGTGAAGTGGCCTGATCCACCTCTAATGACTCCCCTAGCTCTGTGATCTCCGGGGTCAACAGCACCTCCTGTCCCGACAATCCCCCAGGCTGATCCCTGGCCTCAACTCTCTGGGGAGTCCCCTCCTGTTCACAAGCTCTAGGCATGGGTTCCAAAACATCAGGCCCAGACTGTTCTAATTCCACCTTGCTACCCACAGTGGGGGGTATGGTCCCAATATCCCCTGATGACCACAACCAACCTATACAACTCTCTTCTTCTTCAGAGTCTTCCGTTTCCCTTCCTACGGATAAGACGGGTTTTGCCCTAGTTCCTACTCCCCTTCCCACTACATGGGGCTCATCTACGGGGACTGGCTGGGTAGCTCGTACTGCCTCGTTCAAGGGCAATAAATGGTTCCGATGCCACACTTTCAAAGGCCCTGAGCTTCCCTCTGGTCGTATCTGATACACTGGTAGTCCCGGCAGCTTCCCAATAACAACATACATCTGGGAACCCCACCGATCTGCCAGTTTGTGCTTCCCAGAGGGGCCCAAATTCCTTAATAGCACCCGATCCCCAGACTGCAAATCCTGGACTCTTACTTTCAGATCGTAATTTCTCTTATTCCGCCATTCCCGAACCCCTGCGGCCTCTGCGGCCTTTTCATAAGCCCCCTTCAAACTCTTCCTCAACCTATCCACATAATTACGATGTGACCTAAAGGAGGTCTCATTCATTGAGGTGCCAAAGGCTATGTCTACCGGCAGGTGGGCTTCCCTACCAAACATCAACCGATACGGGGAATACCCGGTGGCATCATTCCTCGTGCTATTATAGGCACGCACGACGGTAGAGATATGTTGTGTCCAGTGTTGTTTCTGTTCTTCAGTGTCCCCAACATGTCCAAAAGAGTACGATTAAATCTCTCAGGCTGCGGATCTCCTTGTGGGTGATACGGGGTGGTATGGGACTTCCAAATGCCCAGCAAGCCCAGTAGTTGCTTAACAAGCCTGCTTTCAAAGTCCCTCCCTTGGTCAGAATGTATGCGCTGAGGCAGCCCATAATCTACAAAAAACTTCTCCACCAGTACTTTGGCTACCGTAACAGCGCGCTGATCTCTTGTCGGGAAGGCCTGAGCATAACGGGTAAAATGATCAGTCATGACCAACACGTTTCCTTGTCCGCTTACATCCGGTTCCAAGCAAAGAAAATCAATGCAAACCAAGTCCAAGGACCCATAACTTTGCAGATGGCCCATTGGCGCAGTTCTTGACAGTAGGGTTTTCCTCTGAATGCAACGCAGACAAGATCTACAATAGTCCCCGACTTCCTTCTTCATGCAGGGCCAGTAGAATCGATCCACTACTAACTTAAAAGTCTTTTCCGGCCCCAAATGCCCGTGCTTGTCATGAAGCGCAGTCAGCACTGCTTCTCTGTGTTTCTCTGGAAGCAAAAGTTGCCACCTTTCTTCAAGCCCATCCGAAGGGCCCCTCCGATAAACCACTCCATCACAAAGCTGTAAACGATCCCACTCCTTGTACAGCACTCGGGCTCCTCTCGGCAAATTGGCAAGTAGAAACTCCCGCTGACCACTTCTCAAAGCTCTTCTGACCAGGCCACAGAGGGGATCTTCCACCTGGTCCCTCCACAGATCTTTCCTAGTCAGGGCAAACCTACCCTCACCTCTGATCTGAATGGGATTACAATATAATTTGGGGACGCCTGCAGTGGTAACCCCCACCTATTCAGCCCCAGTTGCTCCCCTAGCTCGATGCTCAACTCCTCGATACAGTGCTTGAATACCATCAGGGGGCAATTGTACCCACTCTCTAATACCTGCCCCTGAATCCTGGGGCCTCCTTGACAAAGCGTCTGCATCGAAGTTCCCCACGCCCGGGCGATATCTCAAACTAAACCTAAACCCAGAAAGGGCAGCTAGCCATCGATGCCCCGTGGCATCAAGTTTAGCGGTTGTGAGCAAATACGTAAGTGGATTATTATCCGTTTTAACCTCAAACTCTGCCCCATACAAATAATCCTTCAATTTATCCACAACCGCCCACTTGAGTGCCAAGAATTCCAGCTTATGAGTGGGATAGTTCTTTTCCCCGGGGGTTAAGCCCCTGCTGATATATGCGATGGGCTTCAAATGTTGATCATGCTCCTGATATAACACCCCCCAAGGCCATCCCGACTAGCGTCCACATGTAACTCGTACGGTCGATTGGGGTCGGCATAAGCTAGGACTGGGGTGTTCGTAAGCCTCCACTTCAACTGATCAAAAGCCTGCGCACAGCGCTCAGTCCATTCTGCCTGAATAGATTCCCGAGACTTCGTGGGTCTAATGACAATTTCAGCCCTTCCTCATGGAGCCTTGTCAATACCTTCTCTAAACGTTCCTCATGCTGCTCAAGTGTCTCACCAAAAACAATAATATCATCTAAATAGACCAACACCTCTATCATGTTCATGTCCCCCACTGTCCATTCCATGAGCCTTTGAAAAGTTGCTGGGGCCCCTGACAGCCCCTGCGGCATTCAATTAAATTCATAAAACCCCAGTGGGCAGATGAACGCGGTCTTCTCCCTATCCTCTGGATGCATGGGGATCTGATGGTAACCACTCCTTAAATCCAGCACACTAAACCACTTCGCCCCTGACAAACACTGCAAAGCATCCTCCATCCGAGGAGTTGTATACTGGTCAGGGATGGTCCTCCGGTTAAGAGTGCGATAATCTATACACATCCTTAGGGTCCCGTTCTTCTTCCGGACTACCACTATGGGGGAAGCATAAGGACTTCGGGATTCCCTAATGACCCCAGGTTTTTTTAGCTCTGCTAGATGCTCCCTAAGATCATCTAGGTCACCTAAGGGGATCCGCCGAGATCTCTCCCTAAAGGGTTTATCCTCCCTTAGTCGGATTTCATGTTGGGCACTCCTAGCACAGCCCACATCAAAATAGTCTCTCGAGAATAAATGTCTCCACTTCCAAAGCTGGTCTCTCGCTCTCTCGCCACTCAAGGGAAAGCTGGGTGTTCTTGGGATAAAACTGATCCATCGAAACCTCCCCCTCCATCTCTCTCTTACCATCCAGAGACTCAATCGGAGTAGCTGGGCTCACCTGCCCCAACAACATCCGATCCCTCAGCCGTACAGGGAGGCCTGTGTTATTCTGAACCCCAACCAAGATCCGCCCTTTTTCCTGTTGTAAAACCCATGTGGAGATTATCTCTGGAATATCAAACAGATTCCTGACAAACCTAGTGTAGGGGTTGAATACGTGCAGCACACTGCCATATTCAGCACCCCCACACATCTCATAATTCTATACCCTTTGCTCCAATAAAGCAGCCTAAAGGTCACCCCCTTTTGACTTAATGCCTTACCTACTGAAATAGATAACAGGCTTAGTTCCCTCTTCTATCTTCCTGTCATTGTTCCTTAACTAGTTGTTTACCTTATAATATGTAACTAGAAAGTAATTGGTTAGATGAAAGAAGTATTCCATGAATCAGCAAATGTCAAACATCTAATGATTAAGAAAGCTTGTGTATGTAACAAAGAATATAAAAGCAATAAACACGACAGAGGTCGTCAGCTTCTGCTCACAAGATGCATGTGATTGCTTCTTAGCGACAACAACCTAGCAGACAACTTTGTCTCCCAAAAAGTAGAGAAGGGAACTAGGGCAGTGATGGCGAACCTTTTAGAGACCGAGTGCCCAAACTGCAACCCCAAACCCACTTATGCATCGTCGAGTGCCGGGTGGGTGTGGCCCATTGGCTGGGTGTGGCCAATTGGGTGGGCGTGGCCCATTGGGTGGGCATGGTTGTGGTGGTAACGGCAGACTGGGTGGTACTAAAAAGTTCAATCAATCAATTCCAACTTTGCAAGATCTTTTTTTTTCCCGTGAGAAGTTGAAATTGATTGGTCCATTAGTGGGTGAAAGTGGCAAGAAGGTGACAAGCAATAGGGAGAAAGCAGAACTATTTAACTTGTTTTTTGCATCTGTCTTTACACAAAGGGAAAAAACAGTCCAACCTATCAAAAACAGTACCGTAAAAAACAGAATAGAAACACAAGTTAAGATAGGCAGAAAATGGTAAGTGAGCACCTGTCCAGCCTAGACGAGTTCAAATCACCAGGGACCAGATGGGATTACACCCAAGGTCTCAAGGAACTGGAGATGTGATCTCAGAACCACTGAAATATTTTTCAAAGATCCTGGAGCATGGGAAACGACCAAGAGACTGGAAAAGTAGATGATGTAGGTCCCATCTTCAAAAAAGAAAAAAAAATCGATCAAGCAATTACAGACCTATCAGCCTGACTCAATACCTGGAAGAGTCTGGAAAAGATAATCAAAAACAACGAATCAGGCGCAAAAACACATAGAGGCAAAACAAAATCAATACTAAAGCAACATGGGTTCGGTTGTCCAAAAAACGATCAGCCAGACAACCCTTATTGCATTCTTTGACCAAGTGGACAAAAAGTAGTGGATCAGAGGATGCTGTGGATTATAAGTTACTGGACTTCAGTAAGGGCATTGATAAAGTAGATCACAACCGACTAATGACAATAAGATAGAAAAATGTTGGGTTAGACCGCATCACCACAGATGATTCGTAGCTGGTCTGAAAGGCCATACTCAGAGTGGTGGTCCAAGGGAACCGCATCCTAATGGAGGGAAGTGTGCAGGTGGGGGTGCCCAGGCTCTGTCTGGGCCCAGTGCTCCCAAAAATTTCATCAATGCTGGACGAGGGGAAGATGAGGAAAAAAATCATCAAATTTGCGGATGACACCAAGCTGCAGGAATAGCAACACCCAGAAGACAGGCTCAGATACAGGAGGACCGGGACAGATTGAACACGGGTGCTATCTAACAAAATGAAATTCAAGGTGAAAAAAGTAAGTTCTAAATTTAGCAAGAAAAACCAAATGTACAGGTATTAGTATAGGGGTACCTGCTCATAGTAGTAACTGTGAGAGGGACCTCGGAGTCCTAGTGGACAATCACTAAATATGAGCCAGCAGTGTGCTGCAGCTAGCCAAAAAAGCAACACATGCTGGGTGCATTAACAGAGGCATAGAATCAAGATCAAGAGATAGTGTGAATACCACTTTACAATGACCTTGCAGGGCCACATTGAATTTACTGCATCCAGTTTGGTAACCGCGATGTAAAAAAGAAGTCGAGACTCTAGGAAAAGAGGACAGAGAGAGCAACACAGAGACTAGGGGATGGAGGACTAAAGCATAAAGGAACGGTTGCTGGAATTGGTTAGTCTAGTTTAATGAAGAGAAGGACGAGGGGACATTGATAGCAGTGTTCCAAATCTCATGGGTCGCCACAAGGAAGAGGGAGTCAAGCTATTTTAAAGCGCCTGAAGCAGGAAAGAAGAAACGGATGGAAATGATCAAGGAGAGAAACAACCTTGGCTTCGGTTACGGATCGCGACACCAGCAGTCGCCACGGAGAGATCTCTCTCTCCCACCGGCTGTTTCCCTCGCCCGGTAGCCCTTAATCGGCGGCGACAAGTCGCCCGTTAGAGGCGACCACCGTTAGTTAGAGGAGGCTTCCTGCTCGACTGGGGAAGAGCGACGGCTCTCCCCCAGTTCGAGCTTTTCTCCTGTAGGGCCGCCGGAGAAAAGATCGCCCCAATAAAAATGGCGACACTCGTCGCACCAGATGACAAGCCAGAAGAACATTTCTAAGCGAAAGAACACCCGTTGGAGAATCCGGGTGAGAACTTCCCACCCCTTTTTTTTTCCCTAACTACTTTCCTGTTAAAAGCTTCTTTGAATATTCCCTGTCGTGAGGAAGCAGCGGGTTGGGGGTCAATGGGGAAAAACAGCGTTGAAAAAAATTATATATAAATAAAAACCAGTTAATTGCAGATGGGACTATTTAAATTTTGAATATGAGGTGACCTGAAAAAATTTATTCTTGAATAATTATTGTACAACTACGCATTTATTATTCGAACCCTCTCATCTTTTAACACGAAAAAAAAAAATCTATGATTGGAAAGGAAAAAAGGAGTTTTTGGTTTGCTGAAGGACATCTTGTGCGAAAGTGGTACTGCAGTATATTTCTTATGGCTGGAATGGCTATGACCTGAAAGAGTGATAAGATAACGAGCAGCGGGACTATGAAAATTGAAGGTGAATGCTTGCGTGATTCTTATGAAAGTAGAGCTCTTTAAAGATTAAAGATTAAAAGCCTTATTACTATCGATATGGAACTTAATACACAAACTGGGACTATGAAACTTATATTGGAAACAATTTTAGAAGCGCAGAGGATGTGAGCCATATTTTCAAGCCTTTTCCCTACACGAGAGAAACCGTGGAAACCACAAAAACAAACTAATTTTATTCAATTTCCAACACACCTATCGAGAAGTTGATATGCATACAAACAACTCAACAGAGAGTCTGAGCATCAATACCAACACCAACAGAGACTGACACTCAGATACAACTTATTGAAACGAGAAAAGGTGTTGGATAACAATTGGCAAATATAACATTGGATAAAACAGCTTATTACCATCAAGGGCTATTAGAAGAAAGGCAAAAAGAGATACTTGACCAATTGAAGCGTTAAAGAATATGGACTTTAATAGGTGATGGTTTGATTAGTAGGAACTTAATATGGAGAACCAACATGCATTAGAAGAAGCATAGATTAAATTAAAATGTATTTTAAGTCTATTTAATGGATTAAAAAGGCTTTGATTTCTTGACTGACTAACAACTAATGGAACACTGAAATTTTAAGAGGATACCCTTTGTAATATTACTCGTTTAGATATGATTACGTATGGAGAAGTAAAAATGTTATATAATGGTTAAAATATTTTATAGATATAGAGCATTGCAGCAATATATATTTAAATTAGATAGAAATTTATTTGTTGGCCTGATATTTTATTTCTTAAGAGAACTTATTGGAAAGAAAAGGAGAATAGAGGGATGGGTGATAAGAGAATCTTTTTTGGAAAAAATGGTATCAATGAAGAAGATATGGGAACGGTGTTGTAAAGACCAATACGATATAATTATATTAAAAAAAAAAAAAAAAAAAAAAAAGGCACCAGAAGTGTTAATAATATGCTCTATTTAGGCTAATTGAAATATAGTAATTGTAAGTTAGTAAAAGCTTTAAAAACAGGCTTGGATTTTAGGCATTGAAAGAAACTGATTTTGATAGGAACCGGTTTGACAACTTATATAGAATTATTAATTTGAATATGTAAAATTAAAAGGGAATTAGAGAGGAGGAGAAGTTTAAAAGACTGAGCTGAGGTATTACTGGGATTGTATTTCTTTTTTTGATGTGTAATATACCCACCTCCATGGTGGTTCCTAAGCAACCTTAATGTTATCCTGTACCCTATAAAATCTAATAAAATATATTTAAAAAAAAAAAAAAAAAAGGAGAGAAGCAACCTTGAACTAAGGAGAAACTTCCTGACAGAACAATTAACCAGTGGAACAACCTGCCTCCAGAAGTGGTGAATGCTCCAACACTGGAAGTTTTTAAGAAGAGACTGGACAGCCCTTTGTCCCAGCAACTTACTTTCTCCCCACACTCTCTCTTGCCTCCGCTTGGGATATCCCCCTTGCAAAAGAAAGCAATAAAATTCCACACACACCCCCTCTCTCTCTCCTTTCCCCCTCCTCCACCAGAAGGGATCAGTTTAAAACCTCCAACCCCTCTTTGCCTTCACCTGACGAACTGCAACAACAACCCCCCCTCTCCTTTCCTTCCTTTTCTATCTTTTTCCCTTGTCCACGCCTGCCGCGCCCAAAACCAGCAGCAGCTGTCCCAATCTCTCTCTCCCCAGCCAGGCTCCTGCAGACACTTTCAGACAGCCCCGCTACACAAGGAACACCTGGTGTGGGTTGACTTAAGCAGAAGCTGGAGGAGTTTGTCTTTGTCAGGAACAATAGTTTGCTTTGGCTTACACTCCCCCGGCTTTGGAAAAACTCAGCCTTGAATAGTGCTTCTTCCTGTGCCTTGCCTTTACCTTGTGGACTGCCTTTTTGCCTCGTGGACTTGCCTTTGCCCTTGTGGACCTTGACTCTGGACCTTGCCCCATGAGCTTGCACCTTGTCACTGTACTTCGTCTCTGTCTTTGCAAATTGGTTTTGTTGTTTACTGGCTTTTGTTTATGGGACTGAGGGTGGCTGCCTTCAGGGAAGTGTTGGGTGGAGCCTTACTGGCCATTTTGTTGTGGCATTTAACAGAGCAATAAAGGACTTTATCAATGCCTGCCTCTGCCTAGGCATCCTGGGTCATAACACTATTTTCTCGGTACCGCTGACTCGGTGCAGACAGGTGGGCAGGGCCGAATGGGTATGGATGAGTGGGTGCAGATGAGTCGGCATAGATGGGTGGGCATAGATGGGTGGGTGTGGCTGGCTAACTGGATGTGGGGACAACTTGGCATCCTACCAGCTCGCCTCCCCAAACTGCTGGCAGCCAAGTGCATGCACACACACCCATACACACTCACCCATATACACTCACACACACCATTCTGCATTTGGGGACTTTTATCTGCATCCATGCTGGGAAGCTGCCAATCGCACCTGGGCTTGGGGAGAAGGACCTTTCCTTTGCCATGCTGGGTGTTCATGCTCGAACACACGTACACACACATGCACCCCATTCCGAGTTTGGGGACTTTTATCCACAGAGCTGGGCAGATGCCAATCACATGCTGGATGCTTTCACACACACATATACACACACGCACCCAATTCCAAGTTTGGGGACTTTTATCCACAGAGCTGGGAAGCTGCCAATCATACCCAGGCTTGGGGAGAAGGACCTCTCCTTTGGCATGCTGCCCACTCGCACACACACCCCATTCTGAGCTTGGGGACTTGCCTCATTCTAGCATCACAACTTGGCAGTAAGATGCAGATCATGGACCAGCAGGGAGTAGCTGAGAGCCATCACAGGACACTTGAAGTTTGGTCTGGAGGAAGTTTGCAAAGGGAGGTACTGCAAAAGCAACACTAAAGGGAAAAGTGAACAATGAAGTCCCTAAGTGTCTGCATTTGCAGAATTGAAAATCAGTGCTCCAAAAGGGAGCCTCCAGCTTGCTAATCAAGGTGGGGAAGAAAAACAGTTTATAAAAGTCCCCAAGCTCAGAGTGATGTGCATGCACGTGAGTGCCCACCATGCCAAAGGAGAGGTCCTTCTCCCCAAGCCTGGGTGGGATTGGCAACTTCCCAGCACAGATGCAGATAAAACTCCCCAAAGGTGGAATGGTGTGTGTGTGTGTGTGTGTGCTTGGCTTCTGGCAGTTTAAGGAGGCAGGGAGCTGGTGGGGCGCTGAGTTGTCCCCATGTCTAGTAAACCAGTGTGACTTGTTCCGCATCAACCCAGCCACACCCACCCATCTGCACCCACTCGGCCATGCCCACTTGGCCACACCCAGTTGTCCCTGCCAACCTGGCTGCACCGAGTGAGCAGTGCCAAGTCAGCAGCACCAAGCCGGCTGCACCCACTTATCTGCACCCACCTGGCCATGCCCACCCAGCCGCATTGACCCAGCTGCGTCCACCTGGTCATGCCCACCCATCCATGCTGACCTGGCTGCTGTGAGTTGTCCTAGACCCTTTCAGTGTAGCATTGCCGTTTGGATGCCCTTTGTGGAAATATGGTCTACTAAGGACTGTCCGTACAGTACATGGTCTGTGGGCTGAGCTTCATTCTCAGAGTAGATCAAAATGGCGTCTAGATAGAGAACAACAAATTTATCAATGTGGTCAGAAAAAACTTGGTTCATAAATCTGGAAAATATGGCCATGTTTACTAACCTGAATGGGACCACAGTGTATTCAAACTTGCCATATCTGGTGTTGAAAGTAGTTAAGTATTCATGACCCTCTTTGATTCTAATGAGGTTGTAAGCGTTGCGGAGGTCTAAGTCTTGTAAAAATGGGTGCCTTTTGCAGTGTATCCAAGAGATCTGGAATGAATGGCATTGGGTAATGGTCTCTCACTGTTACTGAGTTAAGGGTAAACAATTCTCAGAGAGGGGTCCCTACTCTTGGTAGGTGTGCTGGAATCTGCTTCTTGGGTATGAAAAAGGTTGAAGCTGAGGCTGATGATTGGGATGGTCATATGAATCTCTTTTGCAAATTAGAGTCCAAATATTGTTTCAGAGTCTCTAATTCCTTAGCTGACATTTGGTACTGCCTCTTGGCAGGAATATTGGCACCAGACACCAGGTTTATGGCACAGTTGCAGTCTCTCTGTGGGGGAAGGACAGATGTTTCTTCCTCCCCAAAGATATCTGCAAAGTCTGCATACTTCTTTGGGAGATTGGGAGTCTCTCTGTTTTAACCTTCAGGGTGGCTGGTGTGAGGTTTCGGATGGGTGATTGCAATGACAAAGGCAATGCGGGCTCTTGAAGGCAATAGACTGTTTCTTACACCTAATAGTGTGGCTGTGATGTTGCAACCAAGTAGTTCCCAACACCAGTGGGAGATCAAGGTGGTCAGCCACTAAAAGGGTTAACTTTTTGGAATGCTGGTCTATAGCCAATTGCAATGGCACTGTGGTGTGAGTGACTGGGCCTGCTTTTAAGATTCTGCACTCCATAGTTTTTACTTGCAATGGAAACATCAAAGGGACAGTGGGCATCTTGAGCTTCTGAACTGTGGCAAGGCTTATAAAGTCAGCTATTGCCCCTAAATCTATCAAAATGGGTAGGGTTGTTTTCTGACCTCTGGGGAGGGTTAGGGTAGAATCAAGTTTTAATAATGTACCTTGATGGGTATGTAAGTGAGCCCCATTCAGTGCTTTGGAGACCCTCCATGAGCTCATGCAGGAGGAGCATTTGTCATTTCCTGGGTCCTGCAGTTTGCTGTCCTGGTGGTGATTAGCGGAAATGTTGCTGGGCCATCTGTCTCCTTTTCTGGGAGGCTTAGTAGGGCAGTCCTTAACCATGTGTCCAGGTTTTCGGCAGTAGAAACAGAGGGCTAATTCTCTGCATTGTTGTTGTTCTCCTACAGCTGGGGCATGTCTGGCTGCCCTGATTTGCATTGACTCTTCACCCTCCAAGTCTGGAGTAGTCAGGAGGCTTGGGGTGGTGACAGGAGGAGGCAGCTGTGGAGGCAGCTGGTAGGTACTGCTGGAGAGAGCCTGGATTTCTGCGAGGTGTGATTCAGCTGTTACAGAGGTCAGGTAGATTTCCTCTACTGTATAGGGGAGTCCTTGTCTGATCAGTTATTTGGTGATGCTCCTATTTAGCCCGCTTCTGAACTGTGAGATCAGGGTTGGCTCATTTCAATCTAAATCAGTGGCAAGGAGTTTGAATTCTTCAACCTAAATTTTCATAGTGGTGTTGCCTTGGCAAAGTTGGCAATATTGTTTGGCAGTCTCCATCCAAATGGGGTCTCCAAAGTGTTGTCTAAATCTGGCGAGGAAGTTTTGGAAGTTATATAGGATGGGGTTGTTGTGCTTAATGAGTGAAAGTGACCATCTGGCAGCAGAGTCAACAAGTACGCTGAGGATGAAAGAGACTCAGGATCTGTTCATCAGTAATTCCCCTGCCCAGGTGCCAATGAATACTTTGCACTTGGCTAGGAATGTTCACATCTTGGCAGATTCCCTGGTGAATTTCCGTGGTAGGAAGCTGGGAGTCTTGGGAATCAGCGCAGCGGCCACCAGCAGTTGGCCCTGGGTGGGTGCAGCAGGCTGTGGAAGTTTCTGGGGAGGTATTTGTTGAGTTAGAACTTGTACTTGCTGAAGTATTTGATGCTCATTAGCTGCTAAATATCTCATCTCGTCCTCCAAGCCATTTTGGCACCTGCTGATGGTGCATACGTCTGGATCATCTGATGTTGCTGCAGCTCTGGGATCGGATGCCATTGTACTGATCTAATAATAATAATAATAATAATAAAGTTGGAAGGGACCTTGGAGGTCATCTAGTCCAACCCCCTGCTCAGGCAGGAGACCCTATACCATTTCGGACAAATGGCTGTCCAGTCTCTTCTTAAAAACTTCCAGTGTTGGAGCATTCACCACTTCTGGAGGCAGGTTGTTCCACTGGTTAATTGTTCTAACTGTCAGGAAGTTTCTCCTTAGTTCAAGGTTGCTTCTCTCCTTGATCAGTTTCCATCTGTTGCTTCTTGTCCTGCCTTCAGGCGCTTTGAAAAATAGCTTGACTCCCTCTTCTTTGTGGCAGCCCCTGAGATATTGGAACACTGCTATCATGTCCCCCCTCGTCCTTCTCTTCATTAAACTAGCAGCCGTTCCTTATATGCTTTAGCCTCCAGTCCCCTAATCATCTTTGTTGCTCTTCTCTGTACTCTTTCTAGAGTCTCGACATCTTTTTTACATCGCGGTGACCAAAACTGGATGCAGTATTCCAAGTATGGCCTTACCAAGGCATTGTAAAGTGGTATTAACACTTCTCGTGATCTTGATTCTATCCCTCTGTTAATGCAACCCAGCACTGTGTTGGCTTTTTTGGCAGCTGCAGCACACTGCTGGCTCATATTTAAGTGATTGTCCACTAGGACTCCGAGGTCCCTCTCACAGTTACTACTATTGAGCAAGGTACTCCCTATACTATACCTGTACATTTGGTTTTTCTTACCTAAATGTAGAACCTTGCTTTTTTCACCATTGAAAGACTCTTTCAGAGTCTGTGAAAATTTTTGGTGTTGAAGAGTAGTTCATATTAATGTCAGTCATGAGACATCATGAAACCAGGCAGTTCAAATGAATACAGGTTTATTGCATGCTAACACACTCTACAAGAATCTGAACTATTAATTGTCTAAGCAAATTGGTGGTAGATAAGAGTTAATGGAATTCAAGGTCGGCTGGACTTAAATCTCTTGTGGGTGCCAAGGGCACTCAAGACTGATGACATGCTTGACCTCTCCTTTGGGCTCAGCCTGGTCATCTCCTATAGATACATCTCAAGTGAAGATGTTCTTACTTGCAATCTTGGATGTGATCTGCGGGCTACAGGAGGATATGGCATTTTATCCTTTGATGATGGGGGGCATTTTTCCAATTTTGAAGTTATGCCCTCTGAACTTTGAATTTCCAATAAAAGCATGTGTTAAAGACATGTGTAATTATTTGTCAGCAGTGTGTAGATGACCAAGCTGAGCCCAAGGGCGGGATCAACCGCATCATCAGTTTGGACTCACTTCACTCCCACAAGAGATCTAAGTCCAGCCCCACCTTGAATTCCGTTGACTCTTTGTTGTTTTTCTCATTCAGTTGCTAAGTCATGTCTGACTCTTTGTGACCTCATGGACCACAGGACACCAGGTCCCCCTGTCTTCCACTGTCTCCCATAATCTGCCCAAACTCATTCCCACTGGATCAATGACACTATCTAACCATCTCATCCTCTGCTGTCCCCTTCTCCTTTTGCCTTCAACCTTTCCCAACATCAGGGTCTTTTCCAATGAGTCCTCTCTTCTCATTTGGTAGCCAAAGTATTTGAGCTTCAGCTTCAGTATCTGTCCTTCCAAAGAACAGTCAGGGTTGATTTACTTTAGGGTTGATTGATTTGATCTCTTTGCAGTCTAAGGGACTCTCAAGAGCCTTCTGCAACACCACAATTTGAAAGCACCAATTCTTTGGTGCTCAGCCTTTCTTATGGTCCAACTCTCACAGCCATACATTACTACTGGGAAAACCATAGACTATACGGACCTTTGTCAGCAAGGTGATACCTCTGCTTTTTAATATGCTTTCTATGTTTGACATAGCTTTCCTCCCAAGGAGCAACCATCTTTTAATTTCATAGCTGCAGTCACCATCTGCAGTGATCTTGGAGCTCAAAAAAATAAAACCTGTCACTGTTTCCATTTCTCCCCCTTCTATTTGCCAGGAAGTGATGGGGCCAGATGCCATTATCTTAGGTTTTTTAATGTTGAGTTTCAAGCCAAAGTTTGCACTCTCCTCTTTCATCCTCATCAAGAGGCTCTTTAGTTCCTCTTCACTTTCTGCCATTAGAGTGGTATTGTCTGCATATTTGAGGTTGTTGATATTTCTCATGGCAATCTTAATTCTGGCTTGTGATTCAGTCAGCCTGGCATTTCGCATGATGTACTCTGCATATAAGATAAATAAGCAGGGTGACAATATGCAGCTTTGTTGTACTCCTTTCCCTATTTTGAAAGAATCAGTTGTTCTTGTTGGATATAAGTTGTCTGCTTATATCCAAAAGTGTATGGAGGATGTCAGTATTCTTAAGTCTATTATCATGAGAGCAAATGAGAAACCTTGGATGTCACAGGAGGTCCGTGCAATGTTGAAGGTGAGAAACACCGCTTTCAAATCAGGTGACGTGGCAGCACTTAGAATAGCAAGAGCTGATTTGAGGTGTGCTATAAAATCAGCAAAGTGGGCCTATAGTCAGAAAGTGCAAAATTTCAAGATCCTATGGACCCGAGACATACGTGGCAAGGTATTCAGGTAATTACTGATTATAAGGCAGCTTCCCTGACATGTAAGGGTGACACAGACTCTCTAAACAAGCTAAACATGTTTTTTGGATGGTTTGAGACCACAAACAACATTCCAGCAAGGAAGGCTGTTCCCCTTCCTGATAAGCAGGTGCTCAGGTTTGATACAACTGCTGTTCGGAAGGTCCTGTGGAAAGTCAATACTTGGAAAGCTGCGGGTCCTGATAATATCCCTGGGCGAGTACTTAAGGAGTGTGCTGACCAGCTGGCCACTGTTCTCACAGACATCTTCAATCTCTCGTTGCATCAGGCCATGGTTCCATCATGTTTTAAGACTGCAATCATTGTACCAGTGTTCAAAAATACTATAATCACATGCCTTAATGATTACCGTCCAGTTGCACTCACTTCCATTATGATGAAGTGTTTTGAGAGATTGGTAAAGGACTATATGGTTCATGCCTTCCCCCTATATTTGACTCATTACAGTTTGCCTATCGGAAGAATCACTCTGTAGAAGATGCACTTTCCTGTGTGCTTCATCTTAGCTTGGCACACCTGGAGGGGAAGAATACTCATGTGCGAATGCTGTTTCTTGATTTTAGTTTGGCATTCAACACAATCATTCCTCAGCATCTGGTGAACAAACTGGGCCTATTAGGTTTTAATACTCCTTTATGTAATTGGATACTTGATTTCCTTATTGATAGGCCCCAGTTTGTACGAGTTGGAAAGAAAGTTTCCAACTCTATCTCCTTGAGTACGGGTTCCCCACAGGGCTGTGTCCTGAGTCCGCTACTGTTCACCTTGATGACCCACAACTGCTGTGCCAAATCTGCTACAAATCATATTGTGAAGTATGCAGATGACACGGCAGTGGTGGGTCTTATCCAGGATGACAATGAAGATGCTTATAGGGAAGAGGTGAAGGCTCTGGTGGACTGGTGCAATAAAAGTAACCTGGTTCTAAATCTTGATAAAACAAAGGAGATCATTGTAGATTTTAGAAATAGTCATACTCCACTCAGTATCAAGGATGCTGTCAAAGATCCTCACCTCACCCCTGGCAAAGAAGACAAGGAGACGTCTGGTTCACAGACGTCGGGGCACCCCATGTAGGCGGTATACGTGCGCTAAGAACAGTCTGACCAGCCGTTTGGCGGATGGCAGACCCTTGCACGGGATGAAATGGGCCTGCTTCGAAAACAGGTCTATTACCGTCCAGATCACCGTACACCCCCGACTATCCGGTAGCTCTACGATAAAATCTATCGCTATCTCTTCCCAGGGCCGGTTAGGGTTGGCCACCTGTTGCAGCAGCCCAGGTGGTTTACCCACACGGGTTTTTGTGGTAGCACATGTGGGGCATTCTCGTACATATGTTTCCACATCCGCCTTCATCCCTGGCCACCAAAACTGTCGTCTTACCAGATGTAGGGTTTTGAGAAAAACGAAATGACTTGCCTGCTTGACGTCATGGCCTCGATGAAGCACCTTCGCCCGTACATTCTCTGGGACGTAGATTTTATCGCCCTTCCATGCCAAACCCCCCCTCCCTGTCAACACCGCCGGATGGTCCAACAACCAGGGATCGCTCTTAGTCGCCCTCTGCAACTCCTGCTCTAGGGTCTCTGCAGGTTTGATCGTGACCACCTGTTCGTGGGGTTGCCGTTCGGGGGGTATCATGGCCTGTACCACCTCCTCCCTTTTGCTATTATACTGTGGCATCCGGGACAAGGCATCTGCCAAGACGTTCCTACCACCAGGCACGTATTTCAGACGGAACCGAAACCTCTGGAAGTACTGCGCCCACCTTACGTGTTTAGGGGCAAGGCGTCGAGGCGTCTGCAGGGCTTCGAGGTTTTTGTGGTCCATCCACACCTCGAACGGCTCCTTGGCCCCCTCCAGGAAATGTTGCCATGTGGCTAATGCCCACCACACAGCGAACGCCACTTTCTCCCAGATCGCCCACCCCCACTCGGTTTCTGTCAGCTTTCGCGAGGTGAATGGACAAGGCTGCAGAACCCCTTGGTCGTTCCCCTGGAGCAGAACTGCTCCCACGGCCACATCACTGGCGTCTGCCTGTACGATGAATCATTTTTCCGGATCTGGGTGTCGTAACACTGGCTCCCTCGAAAAGAGGCCCTTCAGGTCTTCGAACGCCTTCTGGCACGCAAGTGACCATGGCAACCTTTGGCTGGGCCGTGGTTTACTCGCTGAGTGCTTCGTACAGAGTAAATCCGTCAATGGCAGGGCCACCGTAGCGAACGAGGGGATAAACTGCCGGTAGAAATTGGCAAACCCCAAGAAGCTTTGTAGCTGGCGATGCGTCTGTGGTGCCTGCCATTCGAGTACTGCCTGGACTTTGGCTGGATCCATCTCCACTCCCTCCCCCGAGATGCGATACCCGAGGTAGTCCAGCCGCGTCTGATGAAACGTGCACTTGGACAATTTTACATATAACTGCGCTTGCAGGAGTTTTTCTAGCACCTGTCGCACAAGTGTGACATGGTCTGATTCGTTGGTGGAGTAAATCAGGATGTCATCCAGGTAAACAAGGACCCCCTGATACAAGTGCTCATGAAGCACCTCATTAATAACCTGCATGAACACAGCAGGGGCCCCTTGCAACCCAAACGGCATCACCCTGAATTGGTACCTCCCTAATGGACTGTTAAACGCAGTCTTCCATTCATCCCCCTTCCTCACCCGGACCCTGTAATAGGCCTCCCGCAGGTCCAGTTTGGTGAATATCCTCCCTTGTGCTAAGTGGGCTAACAGATCTTTCATAAGTGGCAAGGGGTATAGATGTTCCACACACACTCTGTTAAGGCCCCTGAAGTCCACGCACAATCGCAGGGTGCCGTCCTTCTTTTCCTTGAATAGCACCGGAGCCGCAACCCACGACCGGGCGGGCTGAATGAAACCCCTTGCCAGGTTTTTGTCAATGTACTGCCTTAACTCGGCCATTTCCTTGGGGGTCATGGCGTACATCCGGGGTTTCGGGAGTTTGGCTCCCGGTACTATATCGATGGCACAATCGGTCGGCCGGTGAGGAGGCAATACGTCACTCTCTCATTCACTGAACACTTCAGCAAGGTCGGCATATACTGCCGGGAAGGGGACACGCTCCCCTAAAGTCCCCTTGGGGTTTTCCCTGCCTGCGTGGACCTGCTCGTATGTAGGCGGCCGGAGACCAACGCCTATCTGGATCTTCCTGTATCCCCCCTCCCACCGGATCATAGGACCCCACTTGTCCAGCCATGCTAAACCCAATATGACGGCCTCCATCATCGATGGAATGACTATAAAGCGGAGGACCTCCCAGTGCTCCCCCATCTGCATCCGTACGGGTTCTGTAACGAACATAGCAGGAACCCCCCCCCCCCAACAGGGAACCATCAACCTGCTCGAACCTGACAGGCTTACCTAGGGCTCTCACTCTGATCCCCACCTTTTTCACCACGGCCCCACTGATTAGGCAACGGATACATCCGGTATCTATGAGGGCGTCATACTCTCCCCGGTACCCGGAGTGCGGGCTGAGCAACGCAATCGGGATAGTGAACGGGTGGATCGGCTCACTCACCATTGGGTCTTCTGTGTCCTCTGCGTCATCGTCGTACACGACCAATTGATGACCCACCACAACGGCAGCCTCTCCGGCCTTCAGACGCTCCCCGCGAGGAGTGGACCCCTCGGCCTGGTGTGCAGCCCTTGATTTCTCTGGGGTCTTCCTTGGGGTGGTCTTTCTGGCCGGTTCTGGCTGCCCTTGGGACACCGGAACCGGACATTCCGCTGCACGATGTCCTGGCTGATTGCAACGGAAACACCGAAATGCTGGATGCGCCGGTGCTGCAGTGGCTCTTGGCTCTGTCCCCAGACCCCTTGGTTTCTCCGGGGCTTTGCGTGGTCCTATGGGCCCGTCGCTTCTTGCTCGGAATACCTGGAGACCCGTAACTAGTTCCATCACCACACGGAACCACTCTTGCAATCTGCCCGGGACCCTGCGGTATACACAGGCCTGACGTAGTTCTTGATCCAGACCCGATCGGAACTGGTGTGAGGTAGATGGAAAATCACCATGAAAAATATTATTTCAAATTAGCAAAACCTTTATGTTGCAAGCTTTAGACACGTATTATTATAATGACCTATGTGCTAAGATAAATTCTGTTAAGAAACATTTTCCAAGAAGTGGCAACTGAAAGTAACAGATGGTGTAAGATAGCATCCATAGATGTGGTAAGACGCCCAACTACATGTACTTCTCCTTTTTCCTTCATGTTAAAGCTGGACATAAACTTCTTCTTTTACTATGTTAAAGGTAGATAAGTCATCCCTTGGGGGCGACAAACTGTATAAAAGTGACACCCTGGGCGTAACCCGGGGTTCAGAATTTGCCATGCTAATGCTCTGAACCTTTGCGCAAATAAACTTGTTTCTCCAACCCTTCGTGGTCTTGTCTTCTGAATCAAAACCGTGGGTTTCTACTACAATTAACTGGCGAGCCAGCCAGGAGAATAAGGAGTCTTGGGGCTCTCTGGAGGGCCCACCCCGGAGCCAGGGGCTCATCGCGTTAAGGGGAATATCCCAGGCGCCATCGGACCTTTTACTCCGAGGGACTTCCCTGGGGCGCGGGGCTCCAGCAGCGGCGGTCAGCCACTCCAAGAACCACAGGTGAAGGGGAAGGAGACCAGGCATCTTTCCCATTGGCCAGAGGACAAAGGATACGCCTGCAGGCAAGTATTGGATGGGGAAAACAATCCCTCCCTGTAAGCAGGGATGGAGGAGAGGACTGATCACCCTCTCTTTGGAATAAGGTGGGAGGACTGTTGTGAGTGTTTGATGTGAAAAGCTACTGAGGTTCCCAAAGGTGACCGTGAGAGTCCGGCACCCTGGGCCAGTAGTGTGTGAGTGGCGTTCGCAATTCCCATTGGAGACCGTGATCTTCCGGCTCCCTGGGTCGAGCGTGAACCAGTGGAACCCCTAGTGTTGTCCCGAGTGGAAGGACCCCTTACCTTCCTCTCATTCTTTTTCCTCATTTGTCTTGTCTGGTGCCCTGGGAGGATCATGGGGGGTGGTGGTAGTGTGCCCCTTACTCCGTTAAGGTGTATGTTAAAGCATTTTAGTTCGGCATATGGGACCCAGGACTATGGTATTAAGTGGAGCAAGCATAAGTTGAGGATTTTCTGCGAGATAGAATGGCCAAGCTTTAACCTAGGCTGGCCTGACACAGGGACATTGGATCTCTCTATCGCTTTAAAGGTACATTAGTTAGTGTTCCACCCCACGTTAGGACATCCAGATCAGGCACCCTATATTGATGTGTGGCTCGGCTTGTTGCAAAGACCTCCACCATGGATCCAGAAATGCAAAACAGAACAGTGTAGACTCCTAGTATCACGTGCCGCACCACCCCAGAAGGCTAAGAGACCCATCCAGGTTCTACCTAGTTGCCCGGAAGAACTGCCACATCCACCACCATATGTAACCCCACAAGAGTTGGGGGAAATATCCATTCCACAAGCCTCTTCATCGGCCCAAGGGTCCATGTGGCGTTTGGACCAGCTGTCCCCTTTTTTAAAGAGCTTTGAAGATAGAAAGAGCCGGGGACTAGCCATAACTCAACAGAATATGGCTGACCCTTCACTAAGAGGTGCCGAAGGGGGGGCCGAGGCAGAGGAGGAGTGGACCGAACCGCACACAGAGGACCGAGAAGTGGACAGACCAATAGCCGAAAGAACAAGGGCAAGGACTGAGCAGGCGTCTTTGAACGCCCCCCTTAGACAGGTGGACCAACTGGTTGTCAGTAAGGACGATCCAGCAGAAACAGCCACAGCCCCTCTATTCCAACATGTGCCTTTCACTACATCAGACCTCCTTAATTGGAAATTTCATTACGGCCCCTTTAGTGAAAAACCAAATGAAGTGGTAGATTTGGTGAAGACCATTGTGGACACCCACAACCCTACCTGGATAGATATGCAGCAACTCATGGGGACTTTGTTTAATCCTGAGGAAAGAGAAAAGATTAGGATGGCAGTGACAAAAATCGTGAAGCCCTCCCAACCAGTGACTCGTACTCTTGAAGAGCACGTTGAGCACGAATTCCCTTCCAAAGACCCTGTATGGAATCCCTATCATGGCCTCCGGGATCTGCAGGCTTATCAACAGTTAGTGGTGCAGGCAGTTCGTGCAGCAGGGAAACCATCCGTTAATATGTCCAAACCATCCTTAGTAATACAAGAAGCTACCGAGAGTCCAGAAGCATTTTACACTCGGTTGTTGGACGCCTATCAAATGTATACTCCCATCGATCCAACAGAGCCTGATAATGCTCGAATGCTTGCCATGGCCTTTATCTCACAGAGTGCCCCCGACATTCGTAGGAAGCTGCAAAGACTGGAGGGAGCCCTAGGAAAGCCCATGAGTGAATTAATGGAGGTGGCCCGAAAGACATTTGTTAATAGGGAAAAGGAGGAGGAAAAGAAAAAGGCCCAGAAAATGCAGAGGAAGGCTGAACTGCTGGCTGTCGCTATAATGGGGGGACCAAGAAGTAGGGGAGTTAGCTGGAATAGAGGGACTGGCATGACGTTAGGACGGAACCAGTGTGCCATATGTAAAAAAGAAGGCCACTGGAAGGGTGAATGTCCGGAGAGAGATCAGGACGAAGAACAAGGAAGGGGAAGAGGTAGGTTTGTGACGAGCTACAGAGGTGGCCCAGGCAGAAGCCAGAGAGGGAGAGGAAGAAGAGGAGGATTTTCAAGACCTCCCCTCATTGATCTGGCAGGAATGGAGGAAGGGGACTGAGACCGACCGGGTTCAGTCCGCCTCCTGGAACCTGTGGTCAGTCTAACAGTAGGAGGCAAACCTATTCCCTTCCTTGTGGATACTGGAGCCACCAGATCAGTCCTAACCCAACCCCTGAGCCCGGCTTCCCCCCATACCATCAATATACAAGGAGCGACAGGAAAGATATTACAACGACCATTTTTGGAACCCCTAAGTTGTACTACTGGGGGCAAGACCATAACTCACCAATTTGTATATATGCCAGATTGTCCCATCCCTCTGCTAGGCAGAGATCTGCTATGTAAATTAAGGGCGCAGATCTCCTTTGCGGAGGATGGCACCATGGAGATAAAACATGGGAAAGTACTAATGGAAGTACCTCATGAAGAAGAGTGGAGAATGATGATGCTGGCATGAACAGTAGAGCCGGATGACAGTTGGAAGGAATTTGATGTGCCATACCTGTGGGCAGAAGACAACCCCCCTGGTTTTGCCAGACATCATCCCCCAATCATAGTAGAAGAAATCCCAGCAAAAGTGCCAATCAGAATAAGGCAACGCACATATCCCCGATCTGTGGCCCAGGCTATCCAAGATATGATAGACTTATACTTGACCCATCACATTCTAGTTCCTACAGAATCAAAATGGAATACTCCAATCCTACCAATACCTAAGGGGGAAGGCAAATATCGACCCGTACAAGACTTGAGGGTTGTGAATGAGGCTACGGTCACGATTCACCCAGTGGTACCAAACCCCTACGTTATTCTAGGATTAATTCCTCAAACGGCTAAGTGGTTCTCAGTGATCGATCTGAAAGATGCTTTCTTCACAATACCTATACATAAAAAGAGCCAACATTTATTTGCTTTTGAGTGGGAAAATCCAGCCTCGGGAAGAAAACACCAGTATACCTGGACGCGGTTGCCCCAGGGTTTTAAAAACTCCCCAACCCTTTTCGGGGCTGCCCTGGGAAGAGACTTGGAGGCCCTGAACATCCCTTACCCAGATGTCGTGTTACAGTATGTTGATGATTTATTGGTCACAGGTCAGACGGATGATGACTGTTGGGAGAATACCTATGAGTTGCTTCAGCTGCTGCAGGAACGGGGTTACAAGGCATCCCGGAAGAAAGCCCAATTAGTCGCAATGAAGGTTAGATATTTGGGCTACGACATAGAAAAAGGAAGGAGAACCCTTGGACATGAGAGGAAGGGGGCCATCTGCCAGCTGCCTGTACCTAAGAATAGGAAAGAGTTAAGAGGCTTTTTGGGTGCGGCTGGCTTCTGCCGAATATGGATCCCTAATTTTAGTTTAATAGCAAAGCCTCTGTATGAGGCAACAAAGGGGGGTGATAAAGAACCGTTACGATGGGAAAAGCAAGAGCATAACAGTTTTACTGCTCTCAAAGAAGCTTTGTTGC
>JALGBA010003426.1:0-34366 GCA_023970755.1 Azemiops feae | reverse complement strand
TAGGTTATCTTACTCTGCACCAGGGTCGCAGCAAAAGGGCCTCCCGTCGCCCTATTAATATTAATAAGGCGTTAATAATAAAGATAGAGAATAATAACCTTAAAATCCCATTCAAAAGGTTTATTTATTTCGGCGGCCGCAATACCCGTTTTGACCACAGGAGGGCACGTTTTTCCGTCCCATAGCATTAACACCTAGACCTTCTCGGCATGGCGGCCTCCCGTCCGTCCAAATTGGCCATCCCCCAGTTCATTTGGAATCGACCTTCCTATTACGGCCGACGTCTTGTCCGTTGCTGTTAGTCATCCGTCGGCACCTTCCTGTCCTCTCTTCTGCTCTACGCTGCCGCAAGAAGGGAAAAAAGCCTCGTACTGCCGCAGGTGAGCCGAGCAGCCGCAAAAAGAAATAAAGCTTTTAAATGGAGTTTTAAGTGTAGTATTTATTAATGAAACCTCAGTAATATTAGGTGATGTTTTTGTGTCCCCGCGTCGCAGCAAAAGGGCTTCCCTTCGCCCTATTAACATTAATAAGGCGTTACTAATAAAGATAGAGGATAATAACTTTAAAATCCCATTAAAAAGGTCTATTTCTTTCGGCACAGTTTTACGTCGCAAAGCATAGGCATCGAAGGCAATCCCAGGCGTGGTGAATCTGGAATGGAGGGTTTAGGGATGAAGAAACAAGGGACGGGCGGGTATTTTCGAGGCCGTCGGGGCGGCAGCTGCTTCTAAGTGGGAATGGTGCCTCGGGGCAATGTAAAGTGCGAGGGGAAAGAGGAGGGAAGGAAATCTCGGCTGCCTCAGCTTCACTTGCTCAGCCATTATTTGACTGAACTGGGAAGACTAAAGGCTTTCAACCTCTAGGCGAGATGGGGCAGATAAATGTCATCATAATATAAATTATATATTATATCAACCACCCTCTCATGAGCGCGCACACACACACAGCAATCATTTTATTATATAAATAATAAAGCCGGAGCTAAGGGGCCACTTGGTCCATCATCCAACAACATTGTCTCTTCAGGGGTCCTTGGTGCTCTCTGAGCTTGGTGGTTTTCTTGCAGACGTTTCGTGACCCAACTAGGTAACATCATCAGTGCTAGAAGAGAGAGGAATTTGCTCTCTCTTTATATACTTAGTGGCTTGTCCTATCAGGGTTGATGGAGGTGTTTCTGGTAGTTTCTTGATTGGGCGGTTGTTTACTTATTTATTTAGCGTATGGCATATCATACATGGACTTGCAGTATATATTAACATTTCAACTAGATTAGAAAAACACAATAAAATATAAATGTTAAAAAGATTTTTGTTCAGATACCAATAGGCCGTCTAACCATTGAAGCGCAGCATCCTTTATATTACATAGATAGATAGATAGATAGATAGATAGATAGATAGATAGATAGATAGATAGATAGATAGATAGATAGATAGATAGATAGATAGATAGATAGATAGATAGATAGATAGATAGATAGATAGATGATAAATAGATAAGATAGATAGATAGATAGATAGATAGATAGATAGATAGATAGATAGATAGATAGATAGATAGATAGATAGATAGATAGATAGGATAGATAGATAGATAGATAGATAGATAGATAGATAGATAGATAGATAGATAGATAGATAGATAGATAGATAGATAGATAGATAGATAGATAGATAGATAGATAGATAGATCTACACGATATGTTGCAGGTGTGCGCAGGCCCCAGCTGCACACATTCGGTCATGCGTCAATGCAATTACAGATAGCACTGATGGGAAGCTAATGGTTTGGCATTGCCTCCTTACTAGGACCAAGAGAGAAGGACTGACCCCAAGGTCACCACAGTTGACTTTCATGCCTAAGGTGGGACTAGAACCGACAGTCTTCCGATTTCTAGTCCCGTGCCTTAAGTATCCCGCATTGTCTCTCGCTGTCTATGGAGATTCTCAGTCATCCGGGTCATAATTGTCCCAAAGATGCTTTTTCAGGAGGCAACTGGACTTTCTTGATTTTCTTTGAAGACGTTTCGCTTCTCATACAAGAAGGCTCTTCAGCTCTGACTGGAGCATCACTTAATGGCCTTGGCTGCTTTTGTAAAACCTAAGCAGTGTCACAACTAGTGGAGGCTAGTGAAAAGATACTATCGGAGTGTATTGTGCCATACGCTAAATAAATAAGTTTGTGTTTTTATTTATTTATTGCGATCGCTTGGGGGTTGCCAGCAAATTTTAGGGGACGTCACAAATTTGGAGGTGGTGTACTCGGTCAACCCTGGAGTCCAATTTAATACAGTTCCTGCTTTCCCTGGATAAACCATTTAGTTACCTGCAAACTGCATGCAGGCTGGGGAATTCTGGGACTTGAAGTCCACAAAAATTGCCAAGTTTGAGAAACGCTGGATGACTTACAGGGATTAAACTTGTCCCCTGCTGGCTGGGAATGGATGTGCAATACTCTGTGACACTCCACCTTTGCGGGGGGCTTTTATATAGGGCGCCCCCAATACAATCCAGATTTCTGCATTGTCTTTTTTCCGTCCTTAACTCCAATCCAAAGTCTTCCTCCATATATGCTCCAGCAAACTCGGAAGTCTTGGTTCTACCGGCCGCTCTACCATTTCCATCCGAGCTCTCTGGTTACATTTCTATGGCGATTCCCAAGTTCGACGGTTTCAAGAGCGGAAAGCCCAGTCTTTCCTCCGCTCTCCTTTCCTACCTCTATGGTGCCTTTCGGCTTCTCTGCCGAAATAGGGGACGCGCCTTTTGATGGTGTCACAGCCCGGCGACGCCCCGAGAAGGCTGTCCCGGGGCGAAGGAGAAGGCAAAGGTGGAGCCGGCGGCGCTGCTGCCTTTGCAGCAAGGCCAGGTGAGGCGGGGGCTTCAGGGAAGCTTCCCCGAATCTGCCGCTCGACGCCGCCTTTTCATGGGCGGCGTGGGTACTAGGAGTTGCGTTCCCACGACACGCGTTGCCCGATGAACTCAATTGCCTGTGTTCGCACTCCCTTCTAGTAACATGACCGGAGGGAGCCGGGCGTTTAGCAAGTTATTGCTGTTATTCTTAATATTATTTGGTGCTTTCCACTT
Organism: Azemiops feae; assembly: GCA_023970755.1. NCBI lineage: Eukaryota > Metazoa > Chordata > Lepidosauria > Squamata > Viperidae > Azemiops > Azemiops feae. The sequence continues at coordinate 31,283 of JALGBA010003426.1, read as the reverse complement.
AGTCTCGACTCCTGGCCATTGCCTGACCAAATCCCTGCGGTTTTCTTGGCAAGGTTTTCCCCCCCAGCTGCGGTTAGAATAGAATAACCGAGTTGGAAGGGACCTTGGAGGTCTTCTAGGCCAACCCCCTGCTTAGGCAGGCAACCCTATACCATTTCAGACAAATGGTTTGCCGTTGCTTCCTTCCTAGGGCCGAGAGAGAGTGACTGGCCCAAAGCTGGTTTTGGAGTGACTGACCCAGATGACTTTTCTGCCTCTAAAAGCAAGATTAGAACTCACAGCCTCCCACTTTCTAGTCTGCTGCCTTAACCACGACTAGACCAAAGCCGCTCTAAATTTTGCGTATTTTTTTAATCCAGCCTTTGTTATTTTTATAAATAACTCAAGGCGGCAAATATATCTAATGCTCCTTCCTTCTCTTATTTTCGCCATGCAGCAACAGCCCTAGGGTTAGGGTTAGACTTAGGCTGACTAGGAGAGGAATTGGCCCAAAGCTGGTTTCTCATACCTAAGGTGGTACTAAAACTCAGCCCCCACCCCCAATTTCTAGCCTGGCACCTTCCACCCCAATTGACTAGCTGTCTATTTTTCACCCCAGTGAAATGATATTCACGAATGGGCATACTAGGAAGATTAGAAACTAAGATGCAGCAAGAAATTAGTGTGATGTAGGTAGACATAAAACATTTTAATAAATGCGTCAGTTTCAAAACTAGCAGCGAAGGTAAAATCTAATCTCACTCATTTTAATATTAACCATAGCAATAAATTTATGTATGTTTGGTGAGGTTTATCTTTAAAGTTAGCACCTATCAAAGTAACCTTAATTCATCATTACAGGCCTTTTTGAAGGCGCCATCTCTCGCTAAGGGACAAGCAGGTACAGCAGCCACCAAAAGAAATAAACCTTTTAAATGGCGTTTTAAGTTTATTATTCTTTATTAATAAAACCTTACTAATATTAGGTTATCTTACTCTGCCCCAGGGTCGCAGCAAAAGGGCCTCCCGTCGCCCTATTAATATTAATAAGGCGTTAATAATAAAGATAGAGAATAATAACCTTAAAATCCCATTCAAAAGGTTTATTTATTTCGGCGGCCGCAATACCCGTTTTGACCACAGGAGGGCACGTTTTTCCGTCCCATAGCATTAACACCTAGACCTTCTCGGCATGGCGACCTCCCGTCCGTCCAAATTGGCCATCCCCCAGTTCATTTGGAATCGACCTTCCTATTATGGCCGAATTCTTGTCCGTTGCTTTTAGTCATCCGTCGGCACCTTCCTGTCCTCTTTTCAAGAAGGGAAAAAAGCCTCGGACTGCCGCAGGGGAGCCGAGCAGCCACAAAAAGAAATAAAGCTTTTAAATGGAGGTTTAAGGTAGTACGTGATTAAAGAAACTCAGTAATATTAGGTGATGTTTTGGTCCCCGCGTCGCAGCAAAAGGGCTTCCCTTCGCCCATGTAACATTAATAAGCGTTACTAATAACGAAGGGATATACTTTAAAATCCATAAAAAGGTCATTCTTGGCAACAGTTTTACGTCGCAAGATCGGCATCGAGGCAATCCAGCGGGTGAATCGGAATGGAGGGTTTAGGGATGGAGAAACAAGGGACGGGCGGGGAGGCCGGCGGGCAGCTGCTTCGAAGTGTGCATGGTGCCTCTGGGCATATGTAAAGTGCGAGGGGAAAGAGGAGGGAAGGAAATCTCGGCTGCCTCCAGCTTCACTTGCTCAGCCCATATTGACTGAGTGGGAAGCTAAAAGGGGCTTTCTAAACCTCTAGGCGAGATGGGGCAGATAAATGTCATCATAATATAAATTATATAGTATTATCATACACCCTCTCACGTGCGCGCACACACACACACGCATATCATTGTTATTATATAAATAATAAAGCCGGAGCTAAGGAGCCACTTGGTCCATCATCCAACAACATTGTCTCTTCAGGGGTCCTTGGTGCTCTCTGAGCTTGGTGGTTTTCTTGCAGACGTTTCGTGACCCAACTAGGTAACATCATCAGTGCTAGAAGAGAGAGGAATATGCTCTCTCTTTATATACTTAGTGGCTTGTCCTATCAGGGTTGATGGAGGTGTTCCTGGTAGTTTCTTGATTGGGCGGTTGTTTACTTATTTATTTAGCGTATGGCATATCATACATGGACTAGCAGTATATATTAACATTTCACCTAGATTAGAAAAAGACAATAAAATATAAATGTTAAAAAGATTTTTGTTCAGATACCAATAGGCCGTCTAACCATTGAAGTGCAGCCTCCTTTATATTAGATAGATAGATAGATAGATAGATAGATAGATAGATAGATAGATAGATAGATAGATAGATAGATAGATAGATAGATAGATAGATAGATAGATAGATAGATAGATTGATTGATTAGATAGATGATAGATAGCTGATAGAGAGATAGATAGTAGATAGATAGATAGATAGAATAGATAGAAGATAGATAGATTAGATAGATAGATAGATAGATAGATAGATCACACGATATGTTGCAGGTGTGCACAGGCCCAGTCTTGCACAACATCGGTGGTGGTCAATGCAATTGCAGAATAGCATGATGAGAAGCTGGTGGTTGCCATTGACATCCTTACTAGGCCCAAGAGAGAAGGGAGACCCAAGGTCACACAGTTGACCTTCATGCCAAGGTTGGGACTAGAAATCGAGAAGTCTCCGATTTCTAGTCCAGTGCTAAGTATCCGCATGTCCCTCACGTACTATGGAGTCCAGTCATCCGGGTCATAATTGTCAAAGAGCTTTTTCAGGAGGAACGGACTTTCTTGATTTCTTTGAAGACGTTTCGCTTCTCATACAAGAAGGTTCGTCAGCTCTGACTGGAGCATCACTTAATGGCCTTGGCTGCTTTTGTAAAACCTAAGCAGTGTCACAACTAGTGGAGGCTAGTGAAAAGATACTATCGGAGTGTATTGTGCCATACGCTAAATAAATACGTTTGTGTTTTTATTTATTTATTGCGATCACTTGGGGGTTGCCAGCAAATTTTAGGGGACCTCACAAATTTGGAGGTGGTGTACTCGGTCAACCCTGGAGTCCAATTTAATACAGTTCCTGCTTTCCCTGGTTAGTTACCTGCAAACTGCATGCAGGCTGGGGAATTCTGGGACTTGAAGTCCACAAAAATTGCCAAGTTTGAGAAACGCTGGATGATTTACAGGGATTAAACTTGTCCCCTGCTGGCTGGGAATGGATGTGCAATACTCTGTGACACTCCACCTTTGCGGGGGGCTTTTATATAGGGCGCCCCCAATACAATCCAGATTTCTGCATTGTCTTTTTTCCGTCCTTAACTCCAATCCAAAGTCTTCCTCCATATATGTTCCAGCAAACTCGGAAGTCTTGGTTCTACCGGCCGCTCTACCATTTCCATCCGAGCTCTCTGGTTACATTTCTATGGCGATTCCCAAGTTCGACGGTTTCAAGAGGGGAAAGCCCAGTCTTTCCTCCGCTCTCCTTTCCTACCTCTATGGTGCCTTTCGGCTTCTCTGCCGAAATAGGGGACGCGCCTTCTGATGGTGTCACAGCCCGGCGACGCCCCGAGAAGGCTGTCCCAGGGCGCAGGAGAAGGCAAAGGTGGAGCCGGCGGCGCTGCTGCCTTTGCAGCAAGGCCAGGTGAGGCGGGGGCTTCAGGGAAGCTTCCCCGAACCTGCCGCTCGACGCCGCCTTTTCATGGGCGGCGTGGGTACTAGGAGTTGCGTTCCCACGACACGCGTTGCCCGATGAACTCAATTGCCTGTGTTCGCACTCCCTTCTAGTAACATCACCGGAGGGAGCCGGGCGTTTAGTAAGTTATTGCTGTTATTCTTAATATTATTTGGTGCTTTCCACTTAGTCTCGACTCCTGGCCATTGCCTGACCAAATCCCTGCGGTTTTCTTGGCAAGGTTTCCCCCCCCCCAGCTGCGGTTAGAATAGAATAACCGAGTTGGAAGGGACCTTGGAGGTCTTCTAGTACAACCCCCTGCTTAGGCAGGCAACCCTATACCATTTCAGACAAATGGTTTGCCGTTGCTTCCTTCCTAGGGCCGAGAGAGAGTGACTGGCCCAAAGCTGGTTTTGGAGTGACTGACCCAGATGACTTTTCTGCCTCTAAAAGCAAGATTAGAACTCACAGCCTCCCATTTTCTAGTCTGCTGCCTTAACCACGACTAGACCAAAGCCGCTCTAAATTTTGCATATTTTTTTAATCCAGCCTTTGTTATTTTTATAAATAACTCAAGGCGGCAAATATATCTAATGCTCCTTCCTTCTCTTATTTTCGCCATGCAGCAACAGCCCTAGGGTTAGGGTTAGACTTAGGCTGACTAGGAGAGGAATTGGCCCAAAGCTGGTTTCTCATACCTAAGGTGGTACTAAAACTCAGCCCCCACCCCCCAATTTCTAGCCTGGCACCTTCCACCCCAATTGACTAGCTGTCTATTTTTCAACCCAGTGAAATGATATTCACGACTGGGCATACTATGAAGATTAGAAACTAAGATGCAGCAAGAAATTAGTGTGATGTAGGTAGACATAAAACATTTTAATAAATGCGTCAGTTTCAAAACTAGCAGCGAAGGTAAAATCTAATCTCACTCATTTTAATATTAACCATAGCAATAAATTTATGTATGTTTGGTGAGGTTTATCTTTAAAGTTAGCACCTATCAAAGTAACCTTAATTCATCATTACAGGCCTTTTTGAAGGCCGCGCCATCTCTCGCTAAGGGACAAGCAGGTACAGCAGCCACCAAAAGAAATAAACCTTTTAAATGGCGTTTTAAGTTTATTATTCTTTATTAATAAAACCTTACTAATATTAGGTTATCTTACTCTGCCCCAGGGTCGCAGCAAAAGGGCATCCCGTCGCCCTATTAATATTAATAAGGCGTTAATAATAAAGATAGAGAATAATAACCTTAAAATCCCATCCAAAAGGTTTATTTATTTCGGCGGCCGCAATGCCCGTTTTGACCACAGGAGGGCACGTTTTTCCGTCCCATAGCATTAACATCTAGACCTTCTCGGCATGGCGACCTCCCGTCCGTCCAAATTGGGCCATCCCCAGTGCATTTGGAATCGAACTCCCTATCATGGCGACGTCTTGAGCCGTTGAGTTTAGTCATCGTCGGCAACTTCCTGTCCTCTTTTCTGCTCTACGCTGCCGCAAGAAGGGGAAAAAGCCTCGTACTACCGCAGGTGAGCCGAGCAGCCACAAAAAGAAATAAAGCTTTTAAATGGAGTTTTAAGTGTAGTATTTATTAACGAAACCTCAGTAATATTAGGTGATGTTTTTGTGTCCCCGCGTCGCAGCAAAAGGGCTTCCCTTCTCCCTATTAACATTAATAAGGCGTTACTAATAAAGATAAGAGGATAATAACTTTAAAATCCCATTAAAAAGGTCTATTTCTTTCGGCACAGTTTTACGTCGCAAAGCATAGGCATCGAGGCAATCCCAGGCGGGTGAATCTGGAATGGAGGGTTTAGGGATGGAAGAAACCAAGTACGGGCGGGGAGCCGGCAGGAGCAGCTGCCTTCTAAGTGTGCATGGTGCCCCTGGGCATAGTAACGTGCGAGGGGAAAGAGGAGTGGAAGGAAAATATCGGCTGCCTCCAGCTTCATTGCTACCGCCCATATTGATGACTGGGAAGCTAAAAGGGGCTTTCTAAACTATAGGCGAGATGGGGCAGATAAATGTCATCATAATATAAATTTATATCGTATGATCACACCCGACTCACTGTGCGCGCACACACACACAACAAACATATCATTGTTATTTATAAATAATAAGCCGGGAGCTAAGGGGCCACTTGGTCCATCATCCAACAACATTGTCTCTTCAGGTGTCCTTGGTGCTCTCTGAGCTTGGTGGTTTTCTTGCAGACGTTTCGTGACCCAACTAGGTAACATCATCAGTGCTAGAAGAGAGAGGAATTTGCTCTCTCTTTATATACTTAGTGGCTTGTCCTATCAGTGTTGATGGAGGTGTTCCTGGTAGTTTCTTGATTGGGCGGTTGTTTACTTATTTATTTAGCGTATGGCATATCATACATGGACTTGCAGTATATATTAACATTTCACCTAGATTAGAAAAACACAATAAAATATAAATGTTAAAAAGATTTTTGTTCAGATACAAATAGGCCGTCTAACCATTGAAAGTGCAGCCTCCTTATATAGATTGATAGATTGATAGATTGATAGATTGATAGATAGATTGATTGATTGATTGATTGATTAGATAGATGATAGATAGATAGATAGATAGATAGATAGATAGATAGATAGATAGATAGATAGATAGATAGATTGATTGATTGATTGATTGATTAGATAGATGATAGATAGATAGATAGATAGATAGATAGATAGATAGATAGATAGATAGATAGATAGACAGATAGATAGATAGATAGATAGATAGATAGATCTACACGATATGTTGCAGGTGTGCGCAGGCCCCAGCTGCACACATTCGGTGGTGCGTCAATGCAATTGCAGATAGCTATGATGGGAAGCTGGTGGTTTGGCATTGCCTTCTTACTAGGACCAAGAGAGAAGGACTGACCCCAAGGTCACCACAGTTGACTTTCATGCCTAAGGTGGGACTAGAACCGACAAGTCTTCCGATTTCTAGTCCAGTGCCTTAAGTATCCCGCATTTTCTCTCACTGTCTATGGAGATTCTCAGTCATCCGGGTCATAATTGTCCCAAAGATGCTTTTTCAGGAGGCAACTGGACTTTCTTGATTTTCTTTGAAGACGTTGCGCTTCTCATACAAGAAGGTTCTTCAGCTCTGACTGGAGCATCACTTAATGGCCTTGGCTGCTTTTGTAAAACCTAAGCAGTGTCACAACTAGTGGAGGCTAGTGAAAAGATACTATCGGAGTGTATTGTGCCATACGCTAAATAAATACGTTTGTGTTTTTATTTATTTATTGCGATCGCTTGGGGGTTGCCAGCAAATTTTAGGGGACGTCACAAAATTGGAGGTGGTGTACTCGGTCAACCCTGGAGTCCAATTTAATACAGTTCCTGCTTTCCCTGGATAAACCATTTAGTTACCTGCAAACTGCATGCAGGCTGGGGAATTCTGGGACTTGAAGTCCACAAAAATTGCCAAGTTTGAGAAACGCTGGATGACTTATAGGGATTAAACTTGTCCCCTGCTGGCTGGGAATGGATGTGCAATACTCTGTGACACTCCCCCTTTGCGGGGGGCTTTTATATAGGGCGCCCCCAATACAATCCAGATTTCTGCATTGTCTTTTTCCCGTCCTTAACTCCAATCCAAAGTCTTCCTCCATATATGCTCCAGCAAACTCGGAAGTCTTGGTTCTACCGGCCGCTCTACCATTTCCACCCGAGCTCTCTGGTTACATATCTATGGCGATTCCCAAGATCGACGGTTTGAAGAGCGGAAAGCCCAGTCTGCCCTCCGCTCTCCTTTCCTACCTCTATGGTTCCTTTCCGCTTCTCTGCCGAAATAGGGTACGCGCCTTCTGATGGCGTAACAGCCCGGCGACGCACCCGAGAGAGGCTGCCCAGGGGGCGAAGGAGAAGGCAAAGGTGGAGCCGGCGGCGCTGTGCCTTGCACAAGGCCAGGTGAGCGGGGCTTCATGGACGCTCCCCGAATCGGCCGCTCGACGCCGCCTTTTCAGGGGCGGCGTGGGTACTAGGAGTTGCGTTCCCACGACACGCGTTGCCCGATGAACTCAATTGCCTGTGTTCGCACTCCCTTCTAGTAACATCACCGGAGGGAGCCGGGCGTTTAGTAAGTTATTGCTGTTATTGTTAATATTATTTGGTGCTTTCCACTTAGTCTCGACTCCTGGCCACTGCCTGACCAAATCCCTGCGGTTTTCTTGGCAAGGTTTCCCCCCCCCCAGCTGCGGTTAGAATAGAATAACCGAGTTGGAAGGGACCTTGGAGGTCTTCTAGTCCAACCCCCTGCTTAGGCAGGCAACCCTATACCATTTCAGACAAATGGTTTGCCGTGCTTCCTTCTGGGCGGAGAGAGAGACTGCCCAAAGCTGGTTTGGAGTGAACTGACCACCAGATACTTTTCTGCCTCTAAAGCAAATTAGACTCACGAGCCTCCACTTTCTAGTCTGCGCTAACCGACTAGACCAAAGCCGCTGAAATTTGCATATTTTTTAAATCCAGCCTGTGTTCTTTTTATAAATAACTAAGGCGCAAAATATCTAATGCTCCTTTCTTTCTTTATTGTGCGCAATGCAGCAAACGCTAGGGTTAGGGTAGACGTAGTGACTAGGAGAGGAATTGGCCCAAAGCGCGTTTGCCCATAACCTAAGGTGGTACTAAAACTCAGCCCCCCCCCAATTTCTAGACTGGCACCTTCAACCCCAATGACTAGCTGTCTATTTTTCAACCCAGTGAAATGATATTCACGACTGCGGAATATAGGAAGATTAGAAACCAAGATGCAGCAAGAACTTAGGGCTGTAGGTAGACATAAAACATTTAATAAATGCGTCAGTTTCAAAACTAGAAGCGAAGTTAAAATCTAATCTCACTCATTTTAATATTAAGCATAGCAATAAATTTATGTATGTTTGGTGAGGTTTATCTTTAAAGTTAGCACCTATCAAAGTAACCTTAATTCATCATTACAGGCCTTTTTGAAGGCCGCGCCATCTCTCGCTAAGGGACAAGCAGGTACAGCAGCCCCCAAAAGAAATAAACCTTTTAAATGGCGTTTTAAGTTTATTATTCTTTGTTAATAAAACCATACTAATATTAGGTTATCTTACTCTGCCCCAGGGTCTCAGCAAAAGGGCCTTCCGTCGCCCTATTAATATTAATAAGGCGTTAATAATAAAGATAGAGAATAATAACCTTAAAATCCCATTCAAAAGGTTTATTTATTTCGGCGGCCGCAATACCCGTTTTGACCACAGGAGGGCACGTTTTCCCGTCCCATAGCATTAACACCTAGACCTTCTCGGCATGGCGGCCTCCCGTCCGTCCAAATTGGCCATCCCCCAGTTCATTTGGAATCGACCTTCCTATTATGGCCGACGTCTTGTCCGTTGCTTTTAGTCATCCGTCGGCACCTTCCTGTCCTCTCTTCTGCTCTACGCTGCCGCAAGAAGGGAAAAAAGCCTCGTACTGCCGCAGGTGAGCCGAGCAGCCGCAAAAAGAAATAAAGCTTTTAAATGGAGTTTTAAGTGTAGTATTTATTAATGAAACCTCAGTAATATTAGGTGATGTTTTTGTGTCCCCGCGTCGCAGCAAAATGGCTTCCCTTCGCCCTATTAACATTAATAAGGCGTTACTAATAAAGATAAGAGATAATAACTTTAAAATCCATTAAAAGGTCTATTCTTTCGGCACAGTTTTACGTCGCAAGCATAGGCATGATGCAATCCAGGCGGGAATCTGAATGGAGGGTTTAGGGCTGGAAGGAAAACAAGGGACGGGCTGGGTGAGGCCGGCGGGCAGCTGCTTTCTAAGGTGCAGGTGCCTCTGGGATATGTAAGTGCGAGGGGGAAGAGGAGGGAAGGAAATTCGGCTCCTCAGTTTCACTGCTCAGCCCTATTGACTGACGGAAGCTAACATGGCGCTTTCTAAACCTTCTAGGCGAGTGGGGCAGTAAATGTATCATAATATAAATATATAGTATTATCATACCCTCTCGTGCGAGCACACACCACACACGCATATCACGTTATTTAGTTATATAAATAATAAAGACGGAGCTAAGGGGCCACTTGGTCCATCATCCAACAACATTGTCTCTTCAGGGGTCCTTGGTGCTCTCTGAGCTTGGTGGTTTTCTTGCAGACGTTTCGTGACCCAACTAGGTAACATCATCAGTGCTAGAAGAGAGAGGAATTTGCTCTCTCTTTATATACTTAGTGGCTTGTCCTATCAGTGTTGATGGAGGTGTTCCTGGTAGTTTCTTGATTGGGCGGTTGTTTACTTATTTATTTAGCGTATGGCATATCATACATGGACTTGCAGTATATATTAACATTTCACCTAGATTAGAAAAACACAATAAAATATAAATGTTAAAAAGATTTTTGTTCAGATACCAATAGGCCGTCTAACCATTGAAGTGCAGCATCCTTTATATTAGATAGATAGATAGATAGATAGATAGATAGATAGATAGATAGATAGATAGATAGATAGATAGATAGATAGATAGATAGATAGATAGAATAGATAGATAGATAGATAGATAGATAGATCGATAGATAGATAGATAGATGATTGAGGATAGATGATAGATAGATGATTAGATAGATAGATAGATTAGATAGATAGTATAGATAGATAGAGAGATAGAAGATAGATAGATAGAAGATAGATAGATAGATCTACACGATATGTTGCAGGTGTGCACAGGCCCCAGCTGCACACATTCGGTGGTGCGTCAATGCAATTGCAGATAGCTATGATGGGAAGCTGGTGGTTTGGCATTGCCTCCTTACTAGGACCAAGAGAGAAGGACCGACCCCAAGGTCACCACAGTTGACTTTCATGCCTAAGGTGGGACTAGAACCGACAAGTCTTCCGATTTCTAGTTCAGTGCCTTAAGTATCCCGCATTGTCTCTCACTGTCTATGGAGATTCTCAGTCATCCGGGTCATAATTGTCCCAAAGATGCTTTTTCAGGAGGCAACTGGACTTTCTTGATTTTCTTTGAAGACGTTTCGCTTCTCATACAAGAAGGTTCTTCAGCTCTGACTGGAGCATCACTTAATGGCCTTGGCTGCTTTTGTAAAACCTAAGCAGTGTCACAACTAGTGGAGGCTAGTGAAAAGATACTGTCGGAGTGTATTGTGCCATACGCTAAATAAATACGTTTGTGTTTTTATTTATTTATTGCGATCACTTGGGGGTTGCCAGCAAATTTTTGGGGACGTCACAAATTTGGAGGTGGTGTACTCGGTCAACCCTGGAGTCCAATTTAATACAGTTCCTGCTTTCCCTGGATAAACCATTTAGTTACCTGCAAACTGCATGCAGGCTGGGGAATTCTGGGACTTGAAGTCCACAAAAATTGCCAAGTTTGAGAAACGCTGGATGACTTACAGGGATTAAACTTGTCCCCTGCTGGCTGGGAATGGATGTGCAATACTCTGTGACACTCCACCTTTGCGGGGGGCTTTTATATAGGGCGCCCCCAATACAATCCAGATTTCTGCATTGTCTTTTTTCCGTCCTTAACTCCAATCCAAAGTCTTCCTCCATATATGCTCCAGCAAACTCGGAAGTCTTGGTTCTACCGGCCGCTCTACCATTTCCATCCGAGCTCTCTGGTTACATTTCTATGGCGATTCCCAAGTTCGCCGGTTTCAAGAGCGGAAAGCCCAGTCTTTCCTCCGCTCTCCTTTCCTACCTCTATGGTGCCTTTCGGCTTCTCTGCCGAAATAGGGGACGCGCCTTCTGATGGTGTCACAGCCCGGCGACGCCCCGAGAAGGCTGTCCCGGGGCGAAGGAGAAGGCAAAGGTGGAGTCGGCGGCGCTGCTGCCTTTGCAGCAAGGCTAGGTGAGGCGGGGGCTTCAGGGAAGCTTCCCCGAATCTGCCGCTCGACGCCGCCTTTTCATGGGCGGCGTGGGTACTAGGAGTTGCGTTCCCACGACACGCGTTGCCCGATGAACTCAATTTCCTGTGTTCGCACTCCCTTCTAGTAACGTCACCGGAGGGAGCCGGGCGTTTAGTAAATTATTGCTGTTATTCTTAATATTATTTGGTACTTTCGACTTAGTCTCGACTCCTGGCCATTGCCTGACCAAATCCCTGCGGTTTTCTTGGCAAGGTTTCCCCCCCCCAGCTGCGGTTAGAATAGAATAACCGAGTTGGAAGGGACCTTGGAGGTCTTCTAGTCCAACCCCCTGCTTAGGCAGGCAACCCTTTCCATTCAGACCAAATGGTTTGCCGTGTTCTTCATCGGGCCGAGAGAGGAGTGATGCCCAAAGCTGGTTTGGAGTGGACTGAACCAGATGACTTTCGTCTCTAAAAGAAGATGAACTCACAGCCTCCACTTTTAGTTGTCTGCCTTAACCCACGACTAGACAAAGAAGTCTCTAATTTTGCATATTTTTTTTAATCAGCTTTGTTATTTTTATAAAATAACTCAAGGCGCGCAAATATATCTATGGCTCCCTCCTATCTTATTTTCGCCATGCAGCAAACAGCCCCTAGGTTATGGTTAGACTTAGGCCTGGACGAGGAGGGAATTGGCACAAGATGGTTTCCATATAAGGTGGTACTAAAAACTTCACGCCCCACCCTCCCCAATTTCTAGCCTTGCCCCTTCCACACATGACTAGCTGTCTATTTTTCAACCCAGTGAAATGATATTCACGACTGGGCATACTAGGAAGATTAGAAACTAAGATGCAGCAAGTGTGATGTAGGTAGACATAAAACATTTTAATAAATGCGTCAGTTTCAAAACTAGCAGCGAAGGTAAAATCTAATTCACTCATTTTAATATTAACCATAGCAATAAATTTATGTATGTTTGGTGAGGTTTATCTTTAAAGTTAGCACCTATCAAAGTAACCTTAATTCATCATTACAGGCCTTTTTGAAGGCCGCGCCATCTCTCGCTAAGGGACAAGCAGGTACAGCAGCCACCAAAAGAAATAAACCTTTTAAATGGCGTTTTAAGTTTATTATTCTTTATTAATAAAACCTTACTAATATTAGTTTATCTTACTCTGCCCCAGGGTCGAGCAAAAGGGACTCCCAGTCGCCCCTATGAATAATTAATAAGGCGTAATAATAAACGATAGAGAATAATAACCTAAAATCCATTCAAAAGGTTTATTTATTTTCGGGCGGCCGCAATCCCCGTTTGACACAGGAGGGCACGTTTTCCGTCCCATAGCATTAAACCCTGTCTAGACCAGTATAGGCATGGCGACCTACCGTTCCGTCCCAAATGGCATCCCCCAGTTCATTGGAATCGACCTTCCATCATGGCGCGTCTGTCGTGCTTTTAGTCATCCGTCGCAACTTCTGTCCTCTATCTGCTCTACGCTGCCGAAAAAGAACTCGTTATGGATGGGTGCGAAAAAAAAGGAAAAAACGGGAAAAAAAAAAGCCTAGTACTGCCGAAGGTGGCGCAGCGCCACAAAAAAGAAATAAAGATTTTAAATGGTAGTTTAGTGTAGTATTTATTAATGAAACCTCAGTAATATTTAGGTGTGTTTTCGTGTCCCCGCGTCGCAGCAAAGGCTTCCTCGCCCTATACATTAAATAAGGCGTTCCTATAAGATAAGAGGATAATACTTTAAAATCCATTAAAAAGTCATTTCTTTCGGCACAGTTTACGTCGGCAAGCATAGGCATTGAGGCAATCCAGGAGCGGTGGAATTGGAATGGAGGGCTTTAGGGATGAAGAAACAAGGGTACGGGCGGGTAACGAGGCCGGCGGGCAATGCTCTAAGTGTGCATGGTGCCTCTGGGCATATGTAAAGATGCGAGGAAAGAGGAGGACGAAAGTATAGGCTGCCTCCAGCTCACTTGCTTCAGCCCATATTGACTACGGGAAGCAAAAAGGGCTTACTAAACCTCTTGGGAGATGGGGCAGATAAAATTCATTCATAATATAAATTATATAGTATTATCATACACCCTCTCACGTGCGCGCACACACACACACGCATATCATTGTTATTATATAAATAATAAAGCCGGAGCTAAGGAGCCACTTGGTCCATCATCCAACGACATTGTCTCTTCAGGGGTCCTTGGTGCTCTCTGAGCTTGGTGGTTTTCTTGCAGACGTTTCGTGACCCAACTATGTAACATCATCAGTGCTAGAAGAGAGAGGAATTTGCTCTCTCTTTATATACTTAGTGGCTTGTCCTATCAGTGTTGATGGAGGTGTTCCTGGTAGTTTCTTGATTGGGCGGTTGTTTACTTATTTATTTAGCGTATGGCATATCATACATGGACTTGCAGTATATATTAACATTTCACCTAGATTAGAAAAACACAATAAAATATAAATGTTAAAAAGATTTTTGTTCAGATAACAATAGGCCGTCTAACCATTGAAGTGCAGCCTCCTTTATATTAGTAGATAGATAGCTAGATAGATAGATAGATAGATAGATTTAGATTTTTAAGAGAGATAGATAGATAGATAGATAGATAGATAGATAGATAGATAGATAGATAGATAGATAGATAGATAGATAGATAGATGATAGATCGATAGATAGATCTACACGATAGTGCAGTGTGCACAGGCCCCAGCCGCACCACATTCGTGGTGCGTCATGAAATGCAGGATAGCCTATGAGGGGAAGCTGGTGGTTGAATTGCCCTACTAGGGACCAAGAGAGAAGGACCGACCCCAAGGTCACCACAGTTGACTTTCATGCCTAAGGTGGGACTAGAACCGACAGTCTTCCGATTTCTAGTCCAGTGCCTTAAGTATCCCGCATTGTCTCTCACTGTCTATGGAGATTCTCAGTCATCCGGGTCATAATTGTCCCAAAGATGCTTTTTCAGGAGGCAACTGGACTTCCTTGATTTTCTTTGAAGACGTTTCGCTTCTCATACAAGAAGGTTCTTTAGCTCTGACTGGAGCATCACTTAATGGCCTTGGCTGCTTTTGTAAAACCTAAGCAGTGTCACAACTAGTGGAGGCTAGTGAAAACATACTATCGGAGTGTATTGTGCCATACGCTAAATAAATACGTTTGTGTTTTTATTTATTTATTGCTGATACTTGGGTTGCCAGCAAAAGTTTAGGTGGACGTCACAAATTGGAAGGTGGTTGTACTCGGTCAACCCTGGAAGTCCAATTAATACAGTTCTGCTTTCCCTGGATAACAACCATCTAGTTACATGCAAATGATGCAGGCTGGGGAATTCGGGGACTTGACGGTCCACAAAAATTGCAAGTTTTGAGAAAGTCTGAGGACTACAGGGATCTAAACGCCCCATGTGGAGGAAGGATGTGCAATACTCTGTGAACTCCACCTTTGCATCGGGGGCACTTCCTCTCTTTTATATAGGGCGCCCCCAATACAATCCCAGATTCTGCATTGTATTTTACGTCCTTAACTCCAATCCAAAGTCTTCCTCCATATATGCTCCAGCAAACTCGGAAGTCTTGGTTCTACCGGCCGCTCTACCATTTCCATCCGAGCTCTCTGGTTACATTTCTATGGCGATTCCCAAGTTCGACGGTTTCAAGAGCGGAAAGCCCAGTCTTTCCTCCGCTCTCCTTTCCTACCTCTATGGTGCCTTTCGGCTTCTCGGCCGAAATAGGGGACGCGCCTTTTGATGGTGTCACAGCCCGGCGACGCCCCGAGAAGGCTGTCCCAGGGCGAAGGAGAAGGCAAAGGTGGAGCCGGCGGCGCTGCTGCCTTTGCAGCAAGGCCAGGTGAGGCGGGGGCTTCAGGGAAGCTTCCCCGAATCTGCCGCTCGACGCCGCCTTTTCATGGGCGGCGTGGGTACTAGGAGTTGCGTTCCCACGACACGCGTTGCCCGATGAACTCAATTGCCTGTGTTCGCACTCCCTTCTAGTAACATCACCGGAGGGAGCCGGGCGTTAGTAAGTTATTGCTGTTATTCTTAATATTATTTGGTGCTTTCCACTTAGTCTCGACTCCTGGCCATTGCCTGACCAAATCCCTGCGGTTTTCTTGGCAAGGTTTCCCCCCCCCCCAGCTGCGGTTAAAATAGAATAACCGAGTTGGAAGGGACCTTGGAGGTCTTCTAGTCAAACCCCCTGCTTAGGCAGGCAACCCTATACCATTTCAGACAAATGGTTTGCCGTTGCTTCCTTCCTAGGGCCGAGAGAGAGTGACTGGCCCAAAGGTTTGGAGCTGACAGATGACTTTTCTGCTCTAAAAGAAGATTAACTCACAGCCTCAAGTCTGCTGCAGACTAGACTCTAAATTTTGCGTATTTTTTTAATCCAGCCTTTGTTATTTTTAAATAACTCAAGGCGCAAATATATCTAATGCTCCTTCCTTCCTTATTTTCGCCATGCGCAACAGCCCTAGGGTTAGGGTTAGACTTAGGCTGACTAGGAGAGGAATTGGCCCAAAGCTGGTTTCTCATACCTAAGGTGTACTAAACTCAGCCCCACCCCCAATTTCTAGCCTGGCACCTTCCACCCAATTGACTAGCTGTCTATTTTCAACCCAGTGAAATGATATTCACGACTGGGCATACTAGGAAGATTAGAAACTAAGATGCAGCAAGAAATTAGTGTGATGAGGTAGACATAAAACATTTTAATAAATGCGTCAGTTTCAAAACTAGCAGCGAAGGTAAAATCTAATCTCACTCATTTTAATATTAACCATAGCAATAATTTATGTATGTTTGTGAGGTTTATCTTAAAGTTAGCACCTATCAAAGTAACTTAATTCATCATTACAGGCCTTTTGAAGGCCGCGCCATCTCTCGCTAAGGGACAAGCAGGTACAGCAGCCACCAAAAGAAATAAACCTTTTAAATGCGTTTAAGTTTATTATTCTTTATTATAAAACCTTACTAATATTAGGTTATTTACTCTGCCCCAGGGTCGCAGCAAAAGGGCCTCCCGTCGCCTATTAATATTATAGGCGTTAATAATAAAGATAGAGAATAATAACCTTAAAATCCCATTCAAAAGGTTTATTTATTTCGGCGGCCGCAATACCCGTTTTGACCACAGGAGGGCACGTTTTTCCGTCCCATAGCATTAACACGGTCCTAGACCTTCTCGGCATGGCGACCTCCCGTCCGTCCAAATTGTCCATCCCCCATTCATTTGGAATCGACCTTCCTATCATGGCCGACGTCTTGTCCGTTGCTTTTAGTCATCCGTCGGCACCTTCTGTCCTCTCTTCTGCTCTACGCTGCCGCAAGAAGGGAAAAAGCCTCGTACTGCCGCAGGTGAGCCGAGCAGCCACAAAAAGAAATAAAGCTTTTAAATGGAGTTTTAAGTGTAGTATTTATTAATGAACCTCAGTAATATTAGGTGATGTTTTTGTGTCCCCGCGTCGCAGCAAAAGGGCTTCCCTTCGCCCTATTAACATTAATAAGGCGTTACTAATAAAGATAAGAGGATAATAACTTTAAAATCCATTAAAAAGGTCTATTTCTTTCGGCACAGTTTTACGTCGCAAAGCATAGCATCGAGGCAATCCCAGGCGGGTGAATCTGGAATGGAGGGTTTAGGGATGGAAGAAACAAGGGACGGGCGGGGAGGCCGGCGGGCAGCTGCTTTCTAAGTGTGCATGGTGCCTCTGGGCATATGTAAAGTGCGAGGGGAAAGAGGAGGGAATGGAAATCTCGGCTGCCTCCAGCTTCACTTGCTCAGCCCATATTGACTGACTGGGAAGCTAAAAGGGGCTTTCTAAACCTCTAGGCGAGATGGGCAGATAAATGTCATCATAATATAAATTATATAGTATTATCATACACCCTCGCACGTGCGCGCACACACACACACGCTATCATTGTTATTATATAAATAATAAAGCCGGAGCTAAGGGGCCATTGGTCCATCATCCAACAACATTGTCTCTTCAGGGGTCCTTGGTGCTCTCTGAGCTTGGTGGTTTTCTTGCAGACGTTTCGTGACCCAACAGGTACATCACAGTGCTAGAAGAGAGAGGAATTGCTCTCTCTTTATATACTTAGTGGCTTGTCTATCAGGTTGATGGAGGTGTTCCTGGTAGTTTCTGATTGGGCGGTTGTTTCTTATTTATTTAGCGTATGGCATATCATACTGGACTAGCAGTATATATTAACATTTCACCTAGATTAGAAAAACACAATAAAATATAAATGTTAAAAAGATTTTTGTTCAGATACCAATAGGCGTCTAACCATTGAAGTGCAGCCTCCTTTATTTATAGATAGATATAGATAGATAGATATAGATAGATAGATAGATAGATAGATAGATAGATAGATAGATAGATAGATAGATAGATAGATAGATAGATTGATTAGATAGATGATAGATAGATAGATAGATAGATAGATAGATAGATAGATAGATAGATAGATAGATTGATTGATTGATTAGATAGATGATAGATAGATAGATAGATAGATAGATAGATAGATAGATAGATAGATAGATAGATAGATAGATAGATAGATAGATAGATAGATAGATAGATAGATAGATCGATCTACACGATATGTTGCAGGTGTGCGCAGGCCCCAGCTGCACACATTCGGTCGTGCGTCAATGCAATTGCAGATAGCAATGATGGGAAGCTGGTGGTTTGGCATTGCCTCCTTACTAGGACCAAGAGAGAAGGACTGACCCCAAGGTCACCACAGTTGACTTTCATGCCTAAGGTGGGACTAGAACCGACAGTCTACGATTTCTAGTCCAGTGACTTAAGTATCCGCATTGTCTCCACTGTCTTGAGATTCTCAGTCATCCGGTTCATAATTGTCCCAAAGATGCTTTTTCAGGAGGCAACTGGACTTTCTTAATTTTCTTTGAAGACGTTTCGCTTCTCATACAAGAAGCTTCTTCAGCTCTGACTGGAGCATCCACTTAATGGCCTCGGCTGCTTTTGTAAAACCTAAGTAGTGTCACAACTAGTGGAGGCTAGTGAAAAGATACTATTGGAGTGTATTGTGTCATACGCTAAATAAATACGTTTGTGTTTTTATTTATTTATTGCGATCACTTGGGGGTCGCCAGCAAATTTTAGGGGACGTCACAAATTTGGAGGTGGTGTACTCGGTCAACGCTGGAGTCCAATTTAATACAGTTCCTGCTTTTCCTGGATAAACCATTTAGTTACCTGCAAACTGCATGCAGGCTGGGGAATTCTGGTGAAGTCCACAAAAATTGCCAAGTTTGAGAAACGCTGGATGACTACAGGGATTAAACTTGTCCCCTGCTGGCTGGGAATGGATGTGCAATACTCTGTGACACTCCACCTTTGCGGGGGCTTTTATATAGGGCGCCCCCAATACAATCCAGATTTCTGCATTGTCTTTTTTCCGTCCTTAACTCCAATCCAAAGTCTTCCTCCATATATGCTCCAGCAAACTCGGAAGTCTTGGTTCTACCGGCCGCTCTACCATTTCCACCGAGCTCTCTGGTTCATTTCTATGGCGATTCCCAAGTTCGACGGTTTCAAGAGCGGAAAGCCCAGTTTCCCTCCGCTCTCCTTTCTACCTCTATGGTGCCTTTCGGTTCTCTGCCGAAATAGGGGACGCGCCTTCTGATGGCGTCACAGCCCGGCGACGCCCCGAGAAGGCTGTCCCGGGCGAAGGAGAAGGCAAAGGTGGAGCCGGCGGCGCTGCTGCCTTTGCATCAAGCCAGGTGAGGCGGGGGCTTCAGGGAAGCTTCCCCGAATCTGCCGCTCGACGCGCGCTTTTCATGGGCGGCGTGGGTACTAGGAGTTGCGTTCCCACGACACGCGTTGCCCGATGAACTCAATTGCCTGTGTTCGCACTCCCTTCTAGTAACATCACCGGAGTGGAGCCGGGCGTTTTAGTAAGTTATTGCTGTTATTCTTAATATTATTTGGTGCTTTCCACTTAGTCTCGACTCCTGGCCATTGCCTGACCCAAATCCCTGCGGTTTTCTTGGCAAGTTTCCCCCCCCCCAGCTGCGGTTAGAATAGAATAACCGAGTTGGAAGGGACCTTGGAGGTCTTCTAGTCCAACCCCCTGCTTAGGCAGGCAACCCTATACCATTTCAGACAAATGGTTTGCCGTTGCTTCCTTCCTAGGGCCAAGAGAGAGTGACTGGCCCAAAGCTGGTTTTGGAGTGACTGACCCAGATGACTTTTTGCGTACTTTTTTAATGCAGCCTTTGTTATTTTTTTATAAATAACTCAAGGCGGCAAATATATCTAATGCTCCTTCCTTCTCTTATTTTCGCCATGCAGCAACAGCCCTAGGGTTAGGGTTAGATTTAGGCTGACTAGGAGAGGAATTGGCCCAAAGCTGGTTTCTCATACCTAAGGTGGTACTAAAACTCAGCCCCCACCCCCAATTTCTAGCCTGGCACCTTCCACCCCAATTGACTAGCTGTCTATTTTTCACCCCAGTGAAATGATATTCACGAATGGGCATACTAGGAATATTAGAAACTAAGATGCAGCAAGAAATTAGTGTGATGTAGGTAGACATAAAACATTTTAATAAATGCGTCAGTTTCAAAACTAGCAGCGAAGGTAAAATCTAATCCCACTCATTTTAATATTAAGCATAGCAATAAATTTATGTATGTTTGGTGAGGTTTATCTTTAAAGTTAGCACCTATCAAAGTAACCTTAATTCATCATTACAGGCCTTTTTGAAGGCCGCGCCATCTCTCGCTAAGGGACAAGCAGGTACAGCAGCCACCAAAAGAAATAAACCTTTTAAATGCGTTTAAGTTTATTATTCTTTATTATAAAACCTTACTAATATTAGGTTATTTACTCTGCCCCAGGGTCGCAGCAAAAGGGCCTCCCGTCGCCTATTAATATTATAGGCGTTAATAATAAAGATAGAGAATAATAACCTTAAAATCCCATTCAAAAGGTTTATTTATTTCGGCGGCCGCAATACCCGTTTTGACCACAGGAGGGCACGTTTTTCCGTCCCATAGCATTAACACGGTCCTAGACCTTCTCGGCATGGCGACCTCCCGTCCGTCCAAATTGTCCATCCCCCATTCATTTGGAATCGACCTTCCTATCATGGCCGACGTCTTGTCCGTTGCTTTTAGTCATCCGTCGGCACCTTCTGTCCTCTCTTCTGCTCTACGCTGCCGCAAGAAGGGAAAAAGCCTCGTACTGCCGCAGGTGAGCCGGAGCAGCCACAAAAAGAAATAAAGCTTTTAAATGGAGTTTTAAGTGTAGTATTTATTAATGAAACCTCAGTAATATTAGGTGATGTTTTTGTGTCCCCGCGTCGCAGCAAAAGGGCTTCCCTTCGCCCTATTAACATTAATAAGGCGTTACTAATAAAGATAAGAGGATAATAACTTTAAAATCCCATTAAAAAGGTCTATTTCTTTCGGCACAGTTTTAAGTCGCAAAGCATAGGCATCGAGGCAATCCCAGGCGGGTGAATCTGGAATGGAGGGTTTAGGGATGGAAGAAACGAGGGACGGGCGGGGAGGCCGGCGGGTAGCTGCTTCTAAGTGTGCATGGTGCCTCTGGGCATATGTAAAGTGCGAGGGGAAAGAGGAGGGAAGGAAATCTCGGCTGCCTCTAGCTTCACTTGCTCAGCCCATATTGACTGACTGGGAAGCTAAAAGGGGCTTTCTAACCCTCTAGGCGAGATGGGGCAGATAAATGTCATCATAATATAAATTATATAGTATTATCATACACCCGCGCACGGGCGCACGCACACACACACACACACACGCATATCATTGTTATTATATAAATAATAAAGCCGGAGCTAAAGGGGCCACTTGGTCCATCATCCAACAACATTCTCTCTTCAGGGGTCCTTGGTGCTCTCTGCGCTTGGTGGTTTCCTTGCAGACGTTTCGTGACCCAACTAGGTAACATCATCAGTGCAGAAGAGAGAGAATTTGCTCTCTCTTTATATACTTAGTGGCTTGTCCTATCAGGGTTGATGGAGGTGTTCCTGGTAGTTTCTTGATTGGGCGGTTGTTTACTTATTTATTTAGCGTATGGCATATCATACATGGACTAGCAGTATATATTAACATTTCACCTAGATTAGAAAAACACAATAAAATATAAATGTTAAAAAGATTTTTGTTCAGATACCAATAGGCAGTCTAACCATTGAAGTGCAGCCTACTTTATATTAGATAGATAGATAGATAGATAGATAGATAGATAGATAGATAGATAGATAGATAGATAGATAGATAGATAGATAGATAGATAGATAGATAGATAGATAGATAGATAGATATACACGATATGTTGCAGGTGTGCGCAGGCCCCAGCTGCACACGTTCGGTCGTGCGTCAATGCAATTGCAGATAGCTATGATGGGAAGCTGGTGGTTTGGCATTGCCTCCTTACTAGGACCAGGAGAGAAGGACTGACCCCAAGGTCACCACAGTTGACTTTCATGCCTAAGGTGGGACTAGAACCGACAGTCTTCCAATTTCTAGTCCAGTGCCTTAAGTATTGTCTCTCACTGTCTATGGAGATTCTCAGTCATCCGGGTCATAATTGTCCCAAAGATGCTTTTTCAGGAGGCAACTGGACTTTCTTGATTTTCTTTGAAGACGTTTCGCTTCTCATACAAGAAGGTTCTGCAGCTCTGACTGGAGCATCACTTAATGGCCTTGGCTGCTTTTGTAAAACCTAAGCAGTGTCACAACTAGTGGAGGCTAGTGAAAAGATACTATCGGAGTGTATTGTGCCATACGCTAAATAAATACGTTTGTGTTTTTATTTATTGCGATCACTTGGGGGTTGCCAGCAAATTTTAGGGGACGTCACAAATTTGGAGGTGGTGTACTCGGTCAACCCTGGAGTCCAATTTAATACAGTTCCTGCTTTCCCTGGATAAACCATTTAGTTACCTGCAAACTGCATGCAGGCTGGGGAATTCTGGGACTTGAAGTCCACAAAAATTGCCAAGTTTGAGAAACGCTGGATGACTTATAGGGATTAAACCTGTCCCCTGCTGGCTGGGAATGGATGTGCAATACTTTGTGACACTACACCTTTGCGGGGGGCTTTTATATAGGGTGCCCCCAATACAATCCAGATTTCTGCATTGTCTTTTTTCCGTCCTTAACTCCAATCCAAAGTCTTCCTCCATATATGCTCCAGCAAACTCGGAAGTCTTGGTTCTACCGGCCGCTCTACCATTTCCACCCGAGCTCTCTGGTTACATTTCTATGGCGATTCCCAAGTTCGACGGTTTCAAGAGCGGAAAGCCCCGTCTGCGCTCCGCTCTCCTTTCCTACCTCTATGGTGCCTTTCCGCTTCTCTGCCGAAATAGGGGACGCGCCTTCTGTATGGCGTCATAGCCCGGCGACGCCCCGAGAAGGCTGTCCCAGGGCGAAGGAGAAGGCAAAGGTGGAGCCGGCGGCGCTGCTGCCTTTGCAGCAAGGCCAGGTGAGGCGGGGGCTTCAGGGAAGCTTCCCCGAATCTGCCGCTCGACGCCGCCTTTTCATGGGCGGCGTGGGTACTAGGAGTTGCGTTCCCACGACACGCGTTGACCGATGAACTCAATTGCCTGTGTTCGCACTCCCTTCTAGTAACATCACCGGAGGGAGCCGGGCGTTTAGTAAGTTATTGCTGTTATTGTTAATATTATTTGGTGCTTTCCACTTAGTCTCGACTCCTGGCCACTGCCTGACCAAATCCCTGCGGTTTTCTTGGCAAGGTTTCCCCCCCCCCAGCTGCGGTTAGAATAGAATAACCGAGTTGGAAGGGACCTTGGAGGTCTTCTAGTCCAACCCCCTGCTTAGGCAGGCAACCCTATACCATTTCAGACAAATGGTTTGCCGTTGCTTCCTTCCTAGGGCCGAGAGAGAGTGACTGGCCCAAAGCTGGTTTTGGAGTGACTGACCCAGATGACTTTTCTGCCTCTAAAAGCAAGATTAGAAATCACAGCCTCCCACTTTCTAGTCTGCTGCCTTAACCACGACTAGACCAAAGCCGCTCTAAATTTTGCATATTTTTTTAATCCAGCCTTTGTTATTTTTATAAATAACTCAAGGCGGCAAATATATCTAATGCTCCTTCCTTCTCTTATTTTCGCCATGCAGCAAGAGCCCTAGGGTTAGGGTTAGACTTAGGCTGACTAGGAGAGGAATTGGCCCAAAGCTGGTTTCTCATACCTAAGGTGGTACTAAAACTCAGCCCCCACCCCCAATTTCTAGCCTGGCACCTTCCACCCCAATTGACTAGCTGTCTATTTTTCAACCCAGTGAACTGATATTCACGACTGGGCATACTAGGAAGATTAGAAACTAAGATGCAGCAAGAAATTAGTGTGATGAGGTAGACATAAAACATTTTAATAAATGCGTCAGTTTCAAAACTAGCAGCGAAGGTAAAATCTAATCTCACTCATTTTAATATTAACCATAGCAATAATTTATGTATGTTTGTGAGGTTTATCTTAAAGTTAGCACCTATCAAAGTAACTTAATTCATCATTACAGGCCTTTTGAAGGCCGCGCCATCTCTCGCTAAGGGACAAGCAGGTACAGCAGCCACCAAAAGAAATAAACCTTTTAAATGCGTTTAAGTTTATTATTCTTTATTATAAAACCTTACTAATATTAGGTTATTTACTCTGCCCCAGGGTCGCAGCAAAAGGGCCTCCCGTCGCCTATTAATATTATAGGCGTTAATAATAAAGATAGAGAATAATAACCTTAAAATCCCATTCAAAAGGTTTATTTATTTCGGCGGCCGCAATACCCGTTTTGACCACCAGGAGGGCACGTTTTTCCGTCCCATAGCATTAACACCTAGACCTCCTCGGCATGGCGACCTCCCGTCCGTCCAAATTGGCCATCCCCCAGTTCATTTGGAATCGACCTTCCTATTATGGCCGACGTCTTGTCCGTTGCTTTTAGTCATCCGTCGGCACCTTCCTGTCCTCTCTTCTGCTCTACGCTGCCGCAAGAAGGGAAAAAAGCCTCGTACTGCCGCAGGTGAGCCGAGCAGCCGCAAAAAGAAATAAAGCTTTTAAAGGGAGTTTTAAGTGTAGTATTTATTAATGAAACCTCAGTAATATTAGGTGATGTTTTTGTGTCCCCGCGTCGCAGCAAAAGGGCTTCCCTTCGCCCTATTAACATTAATAAGGCGTTACTAATAAAGATAAGAGGATAATAACTTTAAAATCCCATTAAAAAGGTCTATTTCTTTCGGCACAGTTTTACGTCGCAAAGCATAGGCATCGAGGCAATCCCAGGCGGGTGAATCTGGAATGGAGGGTTTAGGGATGGAAGAAACAAGGGCACGGGCGGGAGAGGCGGCGGCAGCTGCTCTAAGTGTGCAGGTGCCTTGGGCATATGTAAAAGTGCGAGGGAAAGAGGAGTGAAGAAATCTCGGCTGCTCCAGCTTCACTTGCCTCAGCCCAGATTGAATGACTGGGAAGCTAAAAGGGGCTTTCTAAACCTCTGGCGAGATGGGCAGATAAATGTCATCATAAGATAAAAATGAGATAGTATATCATACCCCCTCTCACCAGTTGCAGCGCACACAACACACGATAGCATTGTATTATATGAAAAATAAAGACGAGCTAAAGGCGGCCACTTGGTCCATCATCCAACAACATTGTCTCTTCAGGGGTCCTTGGTGCTCTCTGAGCTTGGTGGTTTTCTTGCAGACGTTTCGTGACCCAACTAGGTAACATCATCAGTGCTAGAAGAGAGAGGCATTTGCTCTCTCTTTATATACTTAGTGGCTTGTCCTATCAGTGTTGATGGAGGTGTTCCTGGTAGTTTCTTGATTGGGCGGTTGTTTACTTATTTATTTAGCGTATGGCATATCATACATGGACTTGCAGTATATATTAACATTTCACCTAGATTAGAAAAACACAATAAAATATAAATGTTAAAAAGATTTTTGTTCAGATACCAATAGGCCGTCTAACCATTGAAGTGCAGCCTCCTTTATATTAGATAGATAGATAGATAGATAGATAGAGATAGATAGATAGATAGATGGGTGTTTTGTGTTTTTAGATAGAGATAGATAGATAGATAGATAGATAGATAGATAGATAGATAGATTGATAGATTGATAGATTGATAGATAGATAGGGTAGATAGATGTACACGATATGTTGCAGGTGTGCGCAGGCCCCAGCTGCACACATTCGGTCGTGCGTCAATGCAATTGCAGATAGCTATGATGGGAAGCTGGTGGTTTGGCATTGCCTCCTTACTAGGACCAAGAGAGAAGGACTGACCCCAAGGTCACCACAGTTGACTTTCATGCCTAAGGTGGGACTAGAACCGACAGCCTTCCGATTTCTAGTCCAGTGCCTTAAGTATCCCGCATTGTCTCTCACTGTCTATGGAGATTCTCAGTCATCCGGGTCATAATTGTCCCAAAGATGCTTTTTCAGGAGGCAACTGGACTTTCTTGATTTTCTTTGAAGACGTTTCGCTTCTCATACAAGAAGGTTCTTCAGCTCTGACTGGAGCATCACTTAATGGCCTTGGCTGCCTTTGTAAAACCTAAGCAGTGTCACAACTAGTGGAGGCTAGTGAAAAGATACTATCGGAGTGTATCGTGCCATACGCTAAATAAATACGTTTGTGTTTTTATTTATTTATTGCGATCACTTGGGGGTTGCCAGCAAATTTTAGGGGACGTCACAAATTTGGAGGTGGTGTACTCGGTCAACCCTGGAGTCCAATTTAATACAGTTCCCGCTTTCCCTGGATAAACCATTTAGTTACCTGCAAACTGCATGCAGGCTGGGGAATTCTGGGACTTGAAGTCCACAAAAATTGCCAAGTTTGAGAAATGCTGGATGACTTATAGGGATTAAACTTGTCCCCTGCTGGCTGGGAATGGATGTGCAATACTCTGTGACACTCCACCTTTGCGGGGGGCTTTTATATAGGGCGCCCCCAATACAATCCAGATTTCTGCATTGTCTTTTTTCCGTCCTTAACTCCAATCCAAAGTCTTCCTCCATATATGCTCCAGCGAACTCGGAAGTCTTGGTTCTACCGGCCGCTCTACCATTTCCACCCGAGCTCTCTGGTTACATTTCTATAGTTCGACGGTTTCAAGAGCGGAAGCCCAGTCTTTCCTCCGCTCTCCTTTCCTACCTCTATGGTGCCTTTCGGCTTCTCAGCCGAAAGAGGGGACGCGCCTTCTGATGGCGTCACAGCCCGGCGACGCCCCGAGAAGGCTGTCCCGGGCGAAGGAGAAGGCAAAGGTGGAGCCGGCGGCGCTGCTGCCTTTGCATCAAGCCAGGTGAGGCGGGGGCTTCAGGGAAGCTTCCCCGAATCTGCCGCTCGACGCGCGCTTTTCATGGGCGGCGTGGGTACTAGGAGTTGCGTTCCCACGACACGCGTTGCCCGATGAACTCAATTGCCTGTGTTCGCACTCCCTTCTAGTAACATCACCGGAGTGGAGCCGGGCGTTTTAGTAAGTTATTGCTGTTATTCTTAATATTATTTGGTGCTTTCCACTTAGTCTCGACTCCTGGCCATTGCCTGACCAAATCCCTGCGGTTTTTCTTGGCAAGGTTTCCCCCCCAGCTGCGGTTAGAATAGAATAACCGAGTTGGAAGGGACCTTGGAGGTCTTCTAGTCCAACCCCCTGCTTAGGCAGGCAACCCTATACCATTTCAGACAAATGGTTTGCCGTTGCTTCCTTCCTAGGGCCGAGAGAGAGTGACTGGCCCAAAGGTTTGGAGCTGACAGATGACTTTTCTGCTCTAAAAGAAGATTAACTCACAGCCTCAAGTCTGCTGCAGACTAGACTCTAAATTTTGCGTATTTTTTTAATCCAGCCTTTGTTATTTTTAAATAACTCAAGGCGCAAATATATCTAATGCTCCTTCCTTCCTTATTTTCGCCATGCGCAACAGCCCTAGGGTTAGGGTTTAGACTTAGGCTGACTAGGAGAGGAATTGGCCCAAAACTGGTTTCTCATACCTAAGGTGGTACTAAAACTCAGCCCCCACCCCCAATTTCTAGCCTGGCACCTTCCACCCCAATTGACTAGCTGTCTATTTTTCACCCCAGTGAAATGATATTCACGAATGGGCATACTAGGAAGATTAGAAACTAAGATGCAGCAAGAAATTAGTGTGATGTAGGTAGACATTAAACATTTTAATAAATGCGTCAGTTTCAAAACTAGCAGCGAAGGTAAAATCTAATCTCACTACTTTTAATATTAACCATAGCAATAAATTTATGTATGTTTGGTGAGGTTTATCTTTAAAGTTAGCACCTATCAAAGTTACCTTAATTCATCATCATAGGCCTTTTTGAAGGCCACGCCATTCCTCGCTAAGGGACAAGCAGGTACAGCAGCCACCAAAGAAATAAACCTTTTAAATGGCGTTTTAAGTTTATTATTCTTTATTAATAAAACCTTACTAATATTAGGTTATCTTATTCTGCCCCAGGGTCGCAGCAAAAGAGCCTCCCGTCGCCCTATTAATATTAATAAGGCGTTAATAATAAAGATAGAGAATAATAACCTTAAAATCCCATTCAAAAGGTTTATTTATTTCGGCGTCCGCAATACCCGTTTTGACCACAGGAGGGCACGTTTTTCCGTCCCATAGCATTAACACGGTCCTAGACCTTCTCGGCATGGCGACCTCCCGTCCGTCTAAATTGGCCATCCCCCAGTTCATTTGGAATCGACCTTCCTATCATGGCCGACGTCTTGTCCGTTGCTTTTAGTCATCCGTCGGCACCTTCCTGTCCTCTCTTCTGCACTACGCTGCCGCAAGAAGGGAAAAAAGCCTCGTACTGCCGCAGGTGAGCCGAGCAGCCACCAAAAGAAATAAAGCTTTTAAATGGAGTTTTAAGTGTAGTATTTATTAATGAAACCTCAGTAATATTAGGTGATGTTTTTGTGTCCCCGCGTCGCAGCAAAAGGGCTTCCCTTCGCCCTATTAATAAGGCGTTACTAATAAAGATAAGAGGATAATAACTTATA
Source organism: Azemiops feae (assembly GCA_023970755.1). NCBI lineage: Eukaryota > Metazoa > Chordata > Lepidosauria > Squamata > Viperidae > Azemiops > Azemiops feae. The sequence continues at coordinate 2,680 of JALGBA010003426.1, read as the reverse complement.
TAAACCATTAAAAAGGTCTATTTTCTTCGGCAAGTTTTACGTCGCAAAGACAGGCATCGAGGCCAACCCAGGCGGGTTGAATCTGGAATGGAGGGTTTAGGATGGAAGAAACAGGGACGGGCGGGTCAGGCGGCGGGCAGAGCTGCTTTTCTAAGTGTGCATGGTGCCTCTGGGCATCATGGAAAGTGCGAGGGGAAAGAGGAGGGAGGAAATCTCGGCTGCCTCCAGCTTCACTTGCTCAGCCCATATGACTGACTGGGAAGCTAAAGGGCTTCTAAACCTCTAGGGAGATGGTGGCCAGATAAATGTACACATAATATAAATTATATAGTATTATCATACACCCTCTCACGGGCGCGCACACACACACACGCATATCATTGTTATTATATAAATAATAAAGCCGGAGCTAAGGAGCCACTTGGTCCATCATCCAACGACATTGTCTCTTCAGGGGTCCTTGGTGCTCTCTGAGCTTGGTGGTTTTCTTGCAGACGTTTCGTGACCCAACTAGGTAACATCATCAGTGCTAGAAGAGAGAGGAATTTGCTCTCTCTTTATATACTTAGTGGCTTGTTCTATCAGGGTTGATGGAGGTGTTCCTGGTAGTTTCTTGATTGGGCGGTTGTTTACTTATTTATTTAGCGTATGGCATATTACAGGACTAGCAGATATTCTTAACATTTCACCTCAGATTAGAAAAACACAAAAAAATTAAATGTTAAAAAGATTTTTGGTTTCAGCTACCAATAGGCGTCTAACATGAAGGCAGCCTCTTTAATTAGATAGATAGATAGATAGATAGATAGTAGATAGATAGATAGATAGATAGATAAGATAGATAGCTAGATTAGATAGATAGATAGATGATAGATAGATAGATTAGATAGAATAAGATAGATAGATAGATAGATCGATCGATAGATAGATAGACTAGATAGATGATTGATTGATTGGATAGATGATAGATAGATGATAGATAGATAGATAGATAGATAGATAGATAGATAGATAGATAGATAGATAGATAGATAGATAGATAGATAGATAGATAGATAGATCTACACGATATGTTGCAGGTGTGCACAGGCCCCAGCTGCACACATTCGGTGGTGCGTCAATGCAATTGCAGATAGCTATGATGGGAAGCTGGTGGTTTGGCATTGCCTCCTTACTAGGACCAAGAGAGAAGGACCGACCCCAAGGTCACCACAGTTGACTTTCATGCCTAAGGTGGGACTAGAACCGACAAGTCTTCCGATTTCTAGTCCAGTGCCTTAAGTATCCCGCATTGTCTCTCACTGTCTATGGAGATTCTCAGTCATCCGGGTCATAATTGTCCCAAAGATGCTTTTTCAGGAGGCAACTGGACTTTCTTGATTTTCTTTGAAGACGTTTCGCTTCTCATACAAGAAGGTTCTTCAGCTCTGACTGGAGCATCACTTAATGGCCTTGGCTGCTTTTGTAAAACCTAAGCAGTGTCACAACTAGTGGGGGCTAGTGAAAAGATACTGTCGGAGTGTATTGTGCCATACGCTAAATAAATACGTTTGTGTTTTTATTTATTTATTGCGATCACTTGGGGGTTGCCAGCAAATTTTAGGGGACGTCACAAATTTGGAGGTGGTGTACTCGGTCAAACCCTGGAGTCCAATTTAATACAGTTCCTGCTTTCCCTGGATAAACCATTTAGTTACCTGCAAACTGCATGCAGGCTGGGGAATTCTGGTGAAGTCCACAAAAATTGCCAAGTTTGAGAAACGCTGGATGACTACAGGGATTAAACTTGTCCCCTGCTGGCTGGGAATGGATGTGCAATACTCTGTGACACTCCACCTTTGCGGGGGCTTTTATATAGGGCGCCCCCAATACAATCCAGATTTCTGCATTGTCTTTTTTCCGTCCTTAACTCCAATCCAAAGTCTTCCTCCATATATGCTCCAGCAAACTCGGAAGTCTTGGTTCTACCGGCCGCTCTACCATTTCCACCGAGCTCTCTGGTTCATTTCTATGGCGATTCCCAAGTTCGACGGTTTCAAGAGCGGAAAGCCCAGTTTCCCTCCGCTCTCCTTTCTACCTCTATGGTGCCTTTCGGTTCTCTGCCGAAATAGGGGACGCGCCTTCTGATGGCGTCACAGCCCGGCGACGCCCCGAGAAGGCTGTCCCGGGCGAAGGAGAAGGCAAAGGTGGAGCCGGCGGCGCTGCTGCCTTTGCATCAAGCCAGGTGAGGCGGGGGCTTCAGGGAAGCTTCCCCGAATCTGCCGCTCGACGCGCGCTTTTCATGGGCGGCGTGGGTACTAGGAGTTGCGTTCCCACGACACGCGTTGCCCGATGAACTCAATTGCCTGTGTTCGCACTCCCTTCTAGTAACATCACCGGAGTGGAGCCGGGCGTTTTAGTAAGTTATTGCTGTTATTCTTAATATTATTTGGTGCTTTCCACTTAGTCTCGACTCCTGGCCATTGCCTGACCAAATCCCTGCGGTTTTTCTTGGCAAGGTTTCCCCCCCAGCTGCGGTTAGAATAGAATAACCGAGTTGGAAGGGACCTTGGAGGTCTTCTAGTCCAACCCCCTGCTTAGGCAGGCAACCCTATACCATTTCAGACAAATGGTTTGCCGTTGCTTCCTTCCTAGGGCCGAGAGAGAGTGACTGGCCCAAAGGTTTGGAGCTGACAGATGA
>JALGBA010003425.1:0-57635 GCA_023970755.1 Azemiops feae | reverse complement strand
CAAGGCTTCTAATAATGTAATAATAATAATAAAGTCATTCTGATGACTTTGCCCCCCAAATAACCAACATAGTCTTTCGTGCCTTAGGAAAGCCTGACATTTTTGCCCTCTATGGGTAAGGAGAGGCTACGCCCTGACTTTTGACCCACTTTGCGGTTAGGAAACAGTTAGGTCGACGTAAGGCTGCATTCTGATGACTTTGCCCCCCCCAAATAACAAACATAGTCTTTCATGTCTTGGGAAAGCCTGACTTTTTTGCCCTCTTTTGGGTAAGGAGAGACTACGGCCTGACTTTTGACCCATTTTGCGGTTAGAGGAGAGTTAGGTCGAGGTAATGCCGCATTCTGATGACTTTGTCCCAAAAATGACCAACGCAGTGACCAACACATTTTAGGAAAGCCTGACTTTTTTGCCCTCTTTGGGGTAAGGTTTATTTCCTTGGGTGGCTGCTATTCCAAAACAACCACAGGAGTGCAGTCTTTGCATGCCCTGTGTTATATATGGTCGCTGTAGTCCCTTTCAGGCTGCTATACATAAAATAACCACAGTAGGGCACCCTTTTCATGCCCTGTGCTATAGACGGGGTCTTGTAGTCCCTGTCAGGCCGCTATGGCCAAAATAACCACAGGAAGGCACGTTTGCAAAGCCCTGTGCGATAGATGGGTCTTTCGTAGTCCCTTTCTGGCGCTATGGCCAAAATAACCACCCAGGAGGGCACTCTTTGCATGCCCCAGGCTATGCTCTTTCGTTCGCTTTACTGAATTACTTTTCCTTTGCAACTGATAAATGTATGATGAATTATCCATGTTATAATATGCACCACTACCAGGAGTCCAGGGGTCTCAAATGGCACTTTTAAGACTGGGACTCAAACTCAAGGATTCCCAGCCCTCATGGCCTGGTTGAGGAATTCTGGAGTGAAGTCCCAGGTACTTAAAGTTGCTAAGTCTGTAGAAGCCTGAGTTAGCTGTTTTGCCTTCGAGCTCTTCACGTGCAGCACAAACACCCCCCAATCCCTTCCCTGTACCCTAAAGACACAGAAATTCAAGTGCAATGCAAGAAACTAAAGAAAAACAGAAAGTCTGTTTTTTTTCTCTTTAACTGCCTCAGGCGTGTCACGTGTCACAATCTTGGAAATCTGTTCTGGAAGGTTCCGGCAATTGCGAAAAGCTTTAGCTTTTAATTAAGCCTGTTTACTTTCAAAGAAAACTTTGTAAAAGCCACAGACAGACTGAATTAAAGGGGGTAAAACTAATTACATTTGTTTAAAGCGATTAAACCTTTCCTGGTATCTTTTTTCCCCTTTCCCCACCCAAACCACGTTCTTTTTTACCCTCTCCTCTCTCCCCCCCTTTCTTCAGTTCACCTCCAGCTCCCGGCAGGAGCAACATCAGCGGGACCCAATGCAGTCTCTCCTGCCGGATCCAGCCGCCTCTTAGGGCTTTTTTGCCCTCTTTTGGGTAAGGAAAGACTAGGGCCTTAGGTTTGACCCATTTTGGGGTTAGAATAGAGTAAGGTGAACCTAAGGCTGCATTCTGATGACTTTGCCCCTAAAATAACAAAAATAGTCTTTCATATCTTGGGAAAGCCTGACTTTTCTGCCTTCTTTTGGGTAAAGAAAGAATACGGCCTGACTTTTGACCCATTTTGGGGTTAGAAAAGAGTTAGGTCGATGTAAGGCTGCATTCTGATGACTTTGCCCCCAAAATGACCAACACAGTTTTTGATATGTTAGGAAAGCCTGACTTTTTTGCCCTCTTTGGGGTAAGGTTTATTTCCTTGTGTGGCTGCTATTCCTGCCTTGTCCACTGGAGGGCACTGCTTTCTGTCCCATAGCATTAGCACTTAGGCCATCATAGGCCTTTTTAACTCGGTTTAAGTGTTTTGAAGCAGGTTTCCTTCTTCTGTGCCTGTTCTGCAGCCCTTGGGCCTCCCGTTGCTCTATTATGATTATTATCAAGGCTTCTAATACTGTAATAATAATAATAAAGTCATTCTGATGACTTTGCCCCCCAAATAACAACATAGTCTTTCTACCTAGTTTTTTTTGGACAAAAAAACAAAAAAGGGGGGGCCCCTGAATTTTGCCCTCTATGGGTAAGAGAGATACGGCCTGGACTTTGACCCACTTTGCGGTTAGGAAAACAGTAGGTGCCGTTAAGGCTGCATTCTGCTGCTTTGCCCCCCCAAATAACAACTTAGTCTTTCATGTCTGGGAAAGCCTGCTTTTTTGCCCTCTTTTGCGGTAAGGAGAGGACTACGGCCTGACTGACCCATTTGCAGTTAGAGGAGAGTTAGGTCGAGTTTTTTTAGCAGCATTCTGATGACTTTGTCCAAAATGACCAACGCAGTGACCAACAAATGTTAGGAAAGCCTGACTTTTTTGCCCTCTTTGGGGTAAGGTTTATTTCCTTGGGTGGCTGCTATTCCAAAACAACCACAGGAGCGCAGTCTTTGCGTGCCCTGTGTTATATATGGTCGCTGTAGTCCCTTTCAGGCTGCTATACATAAAATAATCACAGTAGGGCACCCTTTTCATGCCCTGTGCTATAGATGGTCTTTGTAGTCCTGTCAGGCCGCTATGCCCAAAATAACCACAGGTAGGCTCTCTTTCCATGCCCTGTGCTATAGATGGTCTTTGTAGTCCCTTTCTGGCCGCTATGGCCAAAATAACCACAGGAGGGCACTCTTTGCATGCCCTCAGGCTATGCTCTTTTGTTCCTTTACTGAATTACTTTTCCTTTGCACTGATAAATGTATGATGAATTTATCCATGTTTATTAATATGCACCACTACCAGCTAGTACAGGGGTCTTCAAACCAGGCACTTTTAAGACTTGTGGACTTCAACTCCCAGGATTCCTCAGCCCTCATGGCTGGTTGAGGAATTCTGGGAGTTGAAGTCCACAGGTCTTAAAGTTGCTAAGTCTGTAGACTCCTGAGTTAGCTGGTTTGCCCTTCTGAGCTCTTCCATGTGCACACAAACACCCCCCAATCCCTTCCCTGTACCCTTAAAGTCACAGAAATCAAGTGCAATGCAAGTAAATAAAGAAACAGAAAGTGTTTTTTTTCTCTTTAACTGCCTCAGGCGTGTCACGTGTCACAATGTTGGAAATCTGTTCTGGAAGGTTCCGGCAATTCCGAAAAGCTTTAGCTTTTAATTAAGCCTGTTTACTTTCAAAGAAAACTTTGTAAAAGCCACAGACAGACTGAATTAAAGGGGGTAAAACTAATTACATTTGTTTAAAGCTATTAAACCTTTCCTGGTGTCTTTTTTCCCCTTTCCCCACCCAAACCACGTTCGTTTTTACCCTCTCCTCTCTCCCCCTCCCTTTTCTTCAGTTCACCTCCAGCTCCCGGCAGGAGCACCAATCAGCTGGACCCAATCAGTCTCTCCTGCCGGCATCCAGCCGCCTCCTTAGGGACTTTTTTGCCCTCTTTTGGGTAAGGAAAGAATAGGGCCTTAGGTTTGACCCATTTTGGGGTTAGATTAGAGTAAGGTGAACCTAAGGCTGCATTCTGATGACTTTACCCCTAAAATAACAAAAATAGTCTTTCATATCTTGGGAAAGCCTGACTTTTCTGCCCTCTTTTGGGTAAAGAAAGACTACGGCCTGACTTTTGACCCAATTTGGGGTTAGAAAAGAGTTAGGTCGACGTAAGGCTGCATTCTGATGACTTTGCCCCCAAAATGACCAACACAGTTTGTGATATGTTAGGAAAGCCTGACTTTTTTGCCCTCTTTGGGGTAAGGTTTATTTCCTTGTGTGGCTGCTATTCCTGCCTTGTCCACTGGAGGGCACTGCTTTCTGTCCCATAGCATTAGCACTTAGGCCATCATAGGCCTTTTTAACTCGGTTTAAGTGTTTTGAAGCAGGTTTCCTTCTTCTGTGCCTGTTCTGCAGCCCTTGGGCCTCCCGTTGCTCTATTATGATTAATATCAAGGCTTCTAATAATGTAATAATAATAATAAATTCATTCTGATGACTTTGCCCCCCAAATAACCAACATAGTCTTTCATACCTTAGGAAAGCCTGACATTTTTGCCTTCTATGGGTAAGGAGAGACTACGGCCTGACTTTTGACCCACTTTGCGGTTAGGAAACAGTTAGGTCGACGTAAGGGCGCATTCTGATGACTTTGACCCCCCAAATAACAAACAAATCTTTCATGTATTGGGAAAAGCCTGACTTTTTTGCACCTTTGGGTAATGAAGATACGGGCCTGACTTGGACCCATTTTGCAGTTAGAGGAGGTTAGGTCGAGGTTTAGCCGCATCTGATGACTTTGTCCAAAAATGACCAACGCAGAGTGACCAAACTGTTAGGAAAAGCCTGACTTTTGGCCCTCTTTGGGTCAGGGTTATTTTCCTTGGTGGCTGCCTATTCCAAAACAACCACAGTGAGCGGCAGTCTTTGCGGCCCTGTGTTTAAATGGTCGCCTGTTAGTCCCTGTCAGGCGTATTACATAAATAATCACAGTAGGGCACCCTTTTCATGCCCTGTGCTATAGATGGTCTTTGTAGTCCCTGTCAGGCCACTATGGCCAAAATAACCACAGGAAGGCACCGTTTGCAAGCCCTGTGCTATAGATGGTCTTTGTAGTCCCTTTCTGGCCGCTATGGCCAAAATAACCACAGGAGGACACTCTTTGCATGCCCTCATGCTATGCTCTTTTGTTCCTTTACTGAATTCCTTTTCCTTTGCACTGATAAATGTATGATAACTTTATCCATGTTTATTAATATGCACCACTACCAGCTAGTTCAGGGGCCTTCAAACTTGGCACTTTTAAGACTTGTGGACTTCAACTCCCAGGATTCCTCAGCCCTCATGGCTGGTTGAGGAATTCTGGGAGTTGAAGTCCACAGGTCTTAAAGTTGCTAAGTCTGTAGACTCCTGAGTTAGCTGGTTTGCCCTTCTGAGCTCTTCCACGTGCACACAAACACCCCCCAATCCCTTCCCTGTACCCTTAAAGACCCAGAAATCAAGTGCAATGCAAAGAAAATAAAGAAACAGAAAGTCTGTTTTTTTTTCTCTTTAACTGCCTCAGGCGTGTCACGTGTCACAATGTTGGAAATCTGTTCTGGAAGGTTCCGGCAATTGCGAAAAGCTTTAGCTTTTAATTAAGCCTGTTTACTTTCAAAGAAAACTTTGTAAAAGCCACAGACAGACTGAATTAAAGGGGGTAAAACTAATTACATTTGTTTAAAGCGATTAAACCTTTCCTGGTGTCTTTTTTCCCCTTTCCCCACCCAAACCACGTTTTTTTTTACCCTCTCCTCTCTTCCCCTCCCTTTTCTTCAGTTCACCTCCAGCTCCCGGCAGGAGCACCAATCAGCTGGACCCAATCAGTCTCTCCTGCCGGCATCCAGCCGCCTCCTTAGGGACCTTTTTGCCCTCTTTTGGGTAAGGAAAGAATAGGGCCTTAGGTTTGACCCATTTTGGGGTTAGAATAGAGTAAGGTGAACCTAAGGCTGCATTCTGATGACTTTACCCCTAAAATAACAAAAATAGTCTTTCATAGATTGGGAAAGCCTGACTTTTCTGCCCTCTTTTGGGTAAAGAAAGACTACGGCCTGACTTTTGACCCATTTTGGGGTTAGAAAAGAGTTAGGTCGACGTAAGGCTGCATTCTGATGACTTTGCCACCAAAATGACAAACACAGTTTGTGATATGTTAGGAAAGCCTGACTGTTTTGCCCTCTTTGGGGTAAGGTTTATTTCCTTGTGTGGCTGCTATTCCTGCCTTGTCCACTGGAGGGCACTGCTTCTGTCCCATAGCATTAGTCACTTAGGCCATCATAGGCCTTTTTACCGGTTTAAGTGTTTGAAGCAGGTTTCCTCTTCTGTGCTGATTCTGCAGCCTTGGGCTCCGTCGCTCATTTGATTAATATCAAGGCTTCTAATAATGTAATAATAATAATAAAGTCATTCTGATGACTTTGCCCCCCAAATAACCAACATAGTCTTTCATACCTTAGGAAAGCCTGACATTTTTGCCCTCTATGGGTAAGGAGAGACTACGGCTGACTTTTGACCCACTTTGCGGTTAGGAAACAGTTAGGTCGACGTAAGGCTGCATTCTGATGACTTTGCCCCCCGAAATAACAAACATAGTCTTTCATGTCTTGGGAAAGCCTGACTTTTTTGCCCTCTTTTGGGTAAGGAGAGACTACGGCCTGACTTTTGAACCATTTTGCAGTTAGAGGAGAGTTAGGTCGAGGTTTAGCCGCATTCTGATGACTTTGTCCCAAAATGACCAACGCAGTGACCAACACATGTTAGGAAAGCCTGACTTTTTTGCCATCTCTTGGGGTAAGGTTTATTTCCTTGGGTGGTGCTATCAAAAACAACAACAGGCGCGCAGTCTTTGCGTGCCCTGTGTTATATATGGTTCGCTTTTAGTCCCCGGTCAGGCTGATTATACAATAAATAATCACAGTAGGCACCATTTTCATGCCCTGTGCTATGCTATAGACGGTCTTTGTAGTCCCTGTCAGGCGCATGGCCAAAAAACCACAGGAGGCAACCGTTGCAAGCCCTGGGTATAGATGGTCTTTGTAGACTTTCTGGCCGCTATGGCCAAAATAAACCACAGGAGGGCCACTCTTGCATGCCTCAGGCTACGCCTTTATGTTCTTTACTGAATTACTTTTCCTTTGCACTGATAAATGTATGATGATTTATCCATGTTTATTAATAGCAACCACTACCAGCTAGTTCAGGGTCTTCAAAAACTCTGGAACTTTTAAGACTTGTGGACTTCAACTCCCAGGATCCTAAGCCATCATGGCTGGTTGAGGAATTTCTGGGAGTTGAATTCCAAGGTCTATAAAGTTGCTAAGTCTGTAGACTCCTGAGTTAGCTGGTTTGCCCTTCTGAGCTCTTCCACGTGGCACAAAAAACACCCCCCAATCCTTCCCGTACCCTTAAGACACAGAAATCAAGTGAAAGCAAGAAAATAAAGAGAAAAGAAAGCCTGTTTTTTTCTCATTAACTGCCTCAGGCCGTGTAACGTGTCACAATGTTGGAAAATCTGTTCTGGAAGGTTACGGACCAATTGCGTGAACAAGCTTTAGCTTTAATTAAAGCCTGTTTACTTTCAAAGAAAACTTCGTAAAAGCACAGACAGGACTGAATAAAGGGGGTAAAACTAATTACATTTGTTTAAAGCGATTACACCTTTCCTGGTGTCTTTTTTCCCCTTTCCCCACCCAAACCACGTTCTTTTTTACCCTCTCCTCTCTCCCCCTCCCTTTTCTTCAGTTCACCTCCAGCTCCCGGCAGGAGCACCAATCAGCTGGACCCAATCAGTCTCTCCTGCCGGCATCCAGCCGCCTCCTTAGGGACTTTTTTGCCCTCTTTTGGGTAAGGAAGGAATAGGGCCTTAGGTTTGACCCATTTTGGGTTTAGAATAGAGTAAGGTGAACCTAAGGCTGCATTCTGATGATGTACCCATAAAATACAACAACAAAATAGTTCTTTCATTATCTTGGGAAAGCCTGACTTTTATTCCTCTCTTTGGGTTATTGTGTAAGGGTGTTGGGGTTTGGGGGTGGTGGTATGTGTGTTTGGTGTGTATAGGCTCGGTAAAGAAAGGACTACGGCCGACTTTTGACCCATTTTGGGGTTTAGAAAAGAGTTAGGTCGACGTAAGGCTGCATTCTGACGACTTTCCCCCAAAATGACCACACAGTTTGGTGATATTGTTAGGAAAATCCTGACCTGTGTTTGCCCTCTTTGGGGTAAGGTTTATTTCCTTGTGTGGCTGCTAGTCCTGCCTTGTCCACTGGAGGGCACTGCTTTCTGTCCCATAGCATTAGCACTTAGGCCATCATAGGCCTTTTTAACTCGGTTTAAGTGTTTTGAAGCAGGTTTCCTTCTTCTGTGCCTGTTCTGCAGCCCTTGGGCCTCCCGTTGCTCTATTATGATTAATATCAAGGCTTCTAATAATGTAATAATAATAATAAAGTCATTCTGATGACTTTGCCCCCCAAATAACCAACATAGTCTTTCATACCTTATGAAAGCCTGACATTTTTGCCCTCTATTGGTAAGGAGAGACTACGGCCTGACTTTTCAACCCACTTTGCGGTTAGGAAACAGTTATGGTCGACGTAAAGCTGCATTCTGATGACTTTGACCCCCCAAATAACAAAAAATATCTTCATGTCTTGGGAAAAGGACTGACTTTTTTGCTCTTTGGGTAAGGAGGAGGACTACGGCCTGACTTTGACCCATTTGCAGTTAGAGGAGAGTTAGGTCGAGGTTTAGCCGCATTCTGATGAATTTGTCCCAAAATGACCAACGCAGTGACCAACACATGTTAGGAAAGCCTGACTTTTTTGCCCTCTTTGGGGTAAGGTTTATTTCCTTGGGTGGCTGCTATTCCAAAACAACCACAGGAGCGCAGTCTTTGCGTGCCCTGTGTTATATATGGTCGCTGTAGTCCCTTTCAGGCTGCTATGCATAAAATAACCACAGTAGGGCACCCTTTTCATGCCCTGTTCTATAGATGGTCTTTGTAGTCCCTGTCAGGCCGCTATGGCCAAAATAACCACAGAAAGGCACCGTTTGCAAGCCCTGTGCTATAGATGGTCTTTGTAGTCCCTTTCTGGCCGCTATGGCCAAAATAAACCACAGGAGATGGCACTCTTTGCATCCCTCATTGCCTCAGGCTGCTCTTTTGTTCCTTTACTGAATTACTTTGTCTTTGCACTGATAAATGTATGATGAATTTATCCATGTTTATTAATATGCACCACCACTACCAGCTAGTTCAGGGGTCTTCAAAAACTTGGCACTTTTAAGACTTGTGACTTCAACTCCCAGGATTCCTCAGCCCTCATGGCTGGGTTGAGGAATTCTGGGAGTTGAAATTCCACAGGTCTTAAAGTTTGCTAAGTCTGTAGACTCCTGAGTTAGCTGGTTTGCCCTTCTGAGCTCTTCCACGTGCACACAAACACCCCCCAATCCCTTCCTGTAGCCCTTAAAGACACAGAAATCTAAGTGCAATGCAAGAAAATAAAGAAACAGAAAGTCCGTTTTTTTTTCTCTTTAAACTGCCTCAGGCGTGTCACGTGTCACAATGTTGGAAAATCTGTTGGAAGGTTCTGGAAGGTTCCGGCAATTGCGGGACAAGCTTTAGCTTTAATTAAGCCTGTTTACTTCAAAGAAAAACTTTGTAAAAGCCACAGGACAGACTGAATTAAAGGGGTAAAATTAATTTGTTACAAAGTTTAAAGGATAAAACCTTTCCTGGTGTCTTTTTTCCCTTCCCCACCCCAAACCACGTTCTTTTTTACCCTCTCCTCTTCCCCCTCCCTTTTCTTCAGTCACCTCCAGCTCCCCGGCAGGAGCCAATCAGCTGACCCAATCAGTCTCTCCTGCCGGCATCCAGCCGCCTCCTTAGGGACTTTTTTGCCCTCTTTTGGGTAAGGAAGAATAGGGCCTTAGGTTTGAGACCCATTTTGGGGTTAGAATAGAGTAAGGTGACCTAAGGTTGCATTCTGATGACTTGCCCCTAAAATAACAAAAAAATAGTCTTTTCATATCTTGGAAAGCCTGACTTTTCTGACCCTCTTTTGGGTAAAGAAAGACTACGGCCTGACTTTTGACATCCATTTTGGGGTAGAAAAAGAGTCTAGGGCTGCATCGACGTAATGTCTTGGGAAAGCTGATTCTGATGACTTTGCCCCCTGAGGAAAAATGATCCCAACACAGTTTGTGATAGTTAGGAAAGCCTGACTTTTTGCCTCTTTGGGGTAAGGTTATTTCCTTGTGTGGCGCTATTCCTGCCTTGTCCACTGGAGGGCACTTGCTTCTGTCCCCCATAGCATAGCACTTAGGCCATCATAGGCCTTTTTAACTCGGTTTAAGTGTTTTTGAAGCAGGTTTCCGTCTTCTGTGCCTGTTCTGGCAGCCCTTGGGCCTCCCGTTGCTCTATTATGATTAATATCACGGCTTCTAATAATGTAATAAAATAAGAAAGTCATTCTGAGACTTTGCCCCCCAAATAACCAACATAGTCTTTCATACCTTAGGAAAGCCTGACATTTTTGCCCTCTATGGGTAAGGAGAGACTACGGCCTGACTTTGACCCACTTTGCGGTTAGGAAACAGTTAGGGTCCGGTAAGGCTGCATTTGAGGACTTTGCCCCCAATAACAAAACATAGTCTTTCATGTCTTGGGAAAGCACTGACTTTTTTGCCCTCTTTTTGGGTAAGGAGAGACTACGGCCGTGACTTTTTGACCCATTTTGCAGTTAGATGCAGAGTTAGGTCGAGGTATTTTTAGCCGCATTCTGATGACTTGTCCCAAAATGACAAATGCAGTGACCAACACATTTTAGGAAAGCCTGACTTTTTTGCCCTCTTTGGGTAAGGTTATTTCCTTGGGTGGCCTATATTCCTAAAAACAACCACAGGAGCGCAGTTTTGCGTGCCATGTGTTTATATATGGTCGCTGTAGTCCCTTTCAGGCTGCTATACATAAAATAATCACAGTAGGGCACCCTTTTCATGCCCTGTGCTATAGATGGTCTTTGTAGTCCCTGTCAGGCCCGCTATGGCCAAAATAAACCACAGGAAGGCACCGTTTGCAAGCCCTTGCTATAGATGGTCTTTGTAGTCCCTTTCTGGCCGCTATTGGCGAAAATATAACCACAGGAGGGCACTCTTTGCATTCCTCGGCTATGCTCTTTTGTTCCTTTACTTGAATTACTTTTCCTTTGCACTGATAAAATGTACGATGAATGTTATCATGTTTATTAATATGCACCACTACCAGCTAGTTCAGGGGTCTCAAACTTGGCACTTTTAAGACTTTGACTTCAAACTCCCAGGATTCCTCAGCCCTCATGGCTGGTTGAGGAATTCTGGGATTTGAAGTCCACATGTCCTTAAAGTTGCTAAGTCTGTAGACTCCTGAGTTAGCTGGTTTGCCCTTCTGAGCTCTTCCACGTGCACACAAACACCCCCCCAATCCCTTTCCCTACCCTTAAAGACACAGAAATCAAGTGCAATGCAAGAAATTAAAGAACAGAAAGTCTGTTTTTTTTTCCTTTAACTGCCTCAGGTGTCCACGTGTCACAATGTTGGCAAATCTGTTCTGAGTTTTGGAAGGTTTCCGGCAATTGCGACAAGCTTTAGCTTTTAATTAGCCTGTTTACTTTCCAAAGAAAACTTTGTAAAAGCCACAGACAGACTGAATAAAGGGGGTAAAACTAATTACATTTTGTTTAAAGCGATTAAACCTTTCCTGGTGTCTTTTTTCCCTTTCCCCACCCAAACCACGTTCTTTTATACCTCTCCGCTCTCTCCCCTCAATTTCTTCAGTTCACCTCCAGCAGCTTCCCGGCAGGGAGCGCCAATTCAGCTGGACCCGCTCAGTCTCTCCTGCCGGCATCCAGCCGCCCTCCTTAGGACTTTTTTGCCTCTTTTGGGTAAGGAAAGAATAGGGCCTTAGGTTTGACCATTTTGGGGTTAGAATAGAGTAAGGTGAACCTAAGGCTGCATTCTGATGACTTTACCCCTAAAATAACAAAAAAAATAGTCTTTCATATCTTGGGAAAGCCTGATCCCTTTCTGCCCTCTTTTGGTAAAGAAAAGATACGGCTGACTTTTGACCCCATTTGGGGTAGAAAAGAGTTAGGTCGACGTAAGGCTGCAGTTGAGACTTTGCCCCAAAATGTGACCAACACCAGTTTGTGAATGTTTAGTGGGAAAGCCTGACGTTTTGCCATCTTGGGGTAAGGTGTATTTCCTTTGTGGCTGCTATTCCTGCCTTGTCCACTGGAAGGCACTGCTTTCGGTCCCATAGCATTAGCACTTAGGCCATCATAGGAATTTTTTAACTCGGTTCTTTATAGTGTTTGAAGGAAGGTTTTCCCTTCTTCTGTGGCCGGTTCTGCAGCCTTGGTGCCTTCCCGTTGCTATATTATGGATTAATATCAAGGTCTCAATAATGTAATAATAATAATAACGTCATTCTGAGGAACTTTGCCCCAGAAATAACAACATAGCCTTCATACCTTAGGAAAGCCTGACATTTTTTGCCCTCGATGGGTACAACCGGAGAGACGACGGCCTGACCTTTTGACCCACTTTGCGGTTAGGGATAACAGTTAGGTCGACGGGTAAGGGCGCATTTCTGATGGACTTTGCCCCCCAAATAACAAACATAGGTCTTTTCATGTCTTGTGAGAAAGCCTGCTGACTTTTGTGCCCTCTTTTGGGTTAAGGAGAGACTACGGCCTCTGACTTTTGACCCATTTTGCAGTTAGAGGAGAGGTGTTAGGCGAGGTTTAGCCGCATTTCTGATGACTTTGTCCCAAAATCACCCAACGCAGTGACCAACACATGTTAGGAAGCATGACTTTTTTTTGCCCGTCTTTGGGGTAAGGTTTATTTCCTTGGGTGGCTGCATTCAAAAAACAACCACAGGAGCGCAAGTCTTCTTGCGTTTGCCCTGTGGTATTATTATGGTTGCTGAGTCCCCCTTTCAGCGCGGCTATACATAAAATTAATCACAGTAGGGGCCACCTTTCATGCCCTGTGCTATAAGATGGTCCTTGCAGTCCCTGTCAGGCCGCTATGGCCAAAATAACACAAGGAAGGCACCGTGCAAAAGCCCTGTGCTATAGATGTCTTTTGTAGCCCTTTTCTGGCCGCTATGGCCAAAAACCACAGGAGGCACTCTTTGCAGCCACTCAGGCTTATGCTCTTGTTCCTCTACTGAATTACTTTCTCCTTTGCACTGATAAATGTATTTGATGAATTTATCCATGTTTATTAATAGCACACTACAGCTAGTTCAGGGGGTCCTTGCAAACTTGGGCACTTTGAAGATTGGGACTTCAACTCCCAGGAGTCCTCCAGCCCTCATGGCTGGTTTGAGGAATTCTGGGAGTGAAGTCACAGGTCTTAAAGTTGCTAAGTCTGTTATGTAGATTCATGAGTTAGCTGGTTTGCCCCTTTGAGCTCTTCCAAGCGTGAACACAACACACCCCCCAATCCCTTCCCTGTTACCCTTAAAGACACAGGAAATCAAGTGCAATTGCAAGAAAATAAAGAAACAGAAAAGTCTGTTTTTTTCTCTTAACTGCCTCAGGCGTGTTCACGTGTCACCATGTTGGAAATCTTGTTCTGGAAGGTTCGGCAATTGCGACAAGCTTTAGCTCTTTAATTAAAGGCCTGTTGTACTGTCAAAGGAAAACTTTTTAAAAGCCACAGACAGGGGACTGAATTTTAAAGGGGGTAAAAATTAATACATTTGTTTAAAGCGATTAAACCTTTCCTGTGTCTTTGTTCCCCTTTCCCACCCAAACCACGTGTCTTTTTACCCTCTCCTCTCTCCCCCTCCCCCTTCTTCAGTTCACCTCCAGCTTCCAGGCAGGAGACACAATCAGCTAGGACCAAAATCAGTCTCTCCTGCCGGCATCCAGCCGCCTCTTAGGGACTTTTTTGCTCTTTTGGGTAAGGAAAAGATATAGGGCTTAGGTTTGACCCATCTTGGGGTTTAGAATAGAGTAAGGTGAACCTTAAGGCCTGCATTTGAGGACTGTACCCCTAAAATAAACAAAAATAGTATTTCATATTTGGGAAAAAAGCCTGGAATTTTCTGCCCTCTTTGGGTATTAAAGAAAGACCTACGGCCCTGACTTGTTGACCCATTTTGGGGTTAGAAAAATGAGTTAGGTCGACGTTGAAGTGCTGCATTCTGATGACTTTGCCCCCAAAAAGACCAACACAGTTTGGATATGTTAGGAAAGCCTGGACTGTTTGCCCTCTTGGGGTAAGGTTTATTCCTTGTGTGGGCTGCTATCTCCTGCCTTGTCCACTGGAGTGGGCAGGCTTTCTGTCAATAGCATTAGCACTTAGGCACCATTTCATTAGGCCTTTTTAACTCGGGTTTAAGTGTTTTGAGCAGGTTTCCTTCTTCTGTGCCTGTTCTGCAGCCCTTGGGCCTTCCGGTGCTCTATGTATGATTAATTCAAGGTTCTAATAAATGTATATAATAATAAATTAAAGTCATTTGATGACTGTGCCCCCCAATAAAACAAACATAGTCCTTTCATACTTAAGGAAAGCATGACATTTTGGCCCTCTATGGGTAAGGAGAGACAACGGCCTGACTTTTGACCCACTTTGCGGTTAGGGAAAACAGCTAGGTCGACGTAAGGCTGCATATGATGGACTTTGCCCCCCAAATAACAAAAACATAGTCTTCATGTCTTGGGAAAAAGCCTGAAGTTTTGCCCTTCTTTTGGGTAAGGAGAGACTACGGCCTGACTTTTGACCCATTTTGCAGTTAGAGGAGAGTTTAGGTCGATTGGTTTAGCCGCCATTCTGATGACTTTGTCCAAAATGACCAAACGCAGTGACCAACACATGTAGGAAAGGCATGACCTTTTTTTGCCCTCCTTTGGGGTAAGGTTATTTCCTTGGGTGGCCTGCTATTCCAAAAACAACCACAGGAGAGCAGGGTCTAAGGAGTCTTGTGTGCCCTGGTGTATATATGGTCGCTGTATCCTTTCAGGCTGCGTATACTATCATAAATAATCACAGTTAGGGCACACTTTTTCATGCCCTGTGCTATAGATGGTCTTTGTAGTCCTGTCAGGCCGCTCTGCGCCAAAATAACCACAGGAAAGGCACCCGTGCAACGCCCTGTGTTATAGAGGTCTTTGTAGTCCCTTTCTGGCCGCTATGGGCCAAAAATAAACCACAGCGAGGGCACTTTTGCATGCCCTCAGGCTATGCTTCTTTGTTCCTTTACTGAATTTACCTTTTCCCTTGCACTGATAATATGTATGATAATTTATCCATGTTTATTAAATGATGCAACCACTACCAGCTAGTTCAGGCGGTCTTCAAACCTGGCACTTTAAGACTTGTGGACTTAACTCCAGGATTCCTCAGCATCATGGCTGGTTGAGGAATTCTGGGAGTTGGTCCACAGGTCTTAAAGTGCTAAGTCTGTAGCTCCGGAGTTAGCTGGTTGCCTTCTGCGCTCTTCCCACGTTCACAAACATCCCCCCCAATCCTTCCCTGTACCCTTAAAGACACAGAAATCAAGTTGCAATGCCAAGAAAATAAAGCAACAGAAAGTTGCGTTTTTTTCTTCTTTAACGCCTCAGGCGTGTCCACGATGGTCACAATGTTGGAAATCTGGTCTGGAGGTTCCGGCAATTGCGACAAGCTTTAGCTTTTAAATTTAAGCCTGTTTACTTTCAAGAAAACTTTGTAAAAAGCCACAGACAGGACTGAAAAAGGGGGTAAAAAACTAATTACATTTGGTTAAAGCGATTAAACTTTCTGGGTATAAGTGTCGTTTTTCCCCTTTCCCCACCCAAACCACGTCTTTTTTTAACCCATTCTCCTCTTCCCCCTCCCTTTTTTTTCTTCAGTTAACCTCCCGCTCCAGGCAGGGCACCAATCAGCTGGACCCAATCAGTCTATTCCTGCCGGCATTCCAGCCACCTCCTTAGGGACTTTTGTGAACTATTTTGGGTAAGGATAAAAGAATGGGCCTTAGGTTTGACCAATTTTGGGGGTTTAGAATAGAAGTAAGGTTGAACCTAAGGCTGCATTCTGATGAACTTTACCCCTTAAAAATAACAAAAAAGATTAGTCTTTTCAATATCTTGGGAAAGCCTGACTTTTTAGCCCCTCTTTTGGGTTAAAAGAAAAAGACGACGGCCGACTTTTGACCCATTGGGGTTAGAAAAGGAGAGTTAGGTTCGACGTAAGGCTGCACTTCGAGGAACTTTGCCCCAAAATGACCAACACAGTTTTGTTTTTTTGAATGTTTTTAGGAACAGGCCATGACGGTTTTGTCCCTCTTTGGGGTAAGGTTATTTCCTTGTGTGGCTGCTATTCATGCCTTGTCCAATTGGAGGGCCACTGCTTTCTGTCCCATAGCATAGCACTCTTCGGCCATCATAGCCTTTTGAACTCGGTTTAAGTGTTTTGGAAGCAGTTTCCTTCTGCTCGTGCCTGTCTGCAGGCCCTTGGTGCCTTTCCCGTTGCTTATTATGATTAATATCAAGGCTTCTATAATGGAATAATAATAATAAAGTCATTCTGATGAACTTTGCCCCCAAATAACCAAAACATAGTCTTCATTAACCTTAGAAAAGCCTGACATTTTTGACCTCTATGGGAAGGGGAGAAACGGCCTGACTTTTTGATACCCACTTGCGGTTCGGAAACAGTTAGGTCGGACGGTAAGGCTGCATTCTGATGGACGTTGCCCCCCCATAATAACAAACATAGTCTTCATGGTCTGGGAAAAGCCTGACTTTTTGCCCTCTCTTTGGGTTAAGGAGAGATATACGGCCTGACTTTTGAAACCATTTGCAGTATTAGATAGAGGAGAGTGAGGTCGAGGGTTTAGCCGCATTCTGATGATTTGTCCAAAATGACCAACGCAGTAAGTTGACCAAACACATGTTAGGAAAAAGCCTGACTTTTTTGCCCGCTTTGGGGTAAGGTTATATTTCCTTGGGTGGTGCCTATTCCAAAAATCAAACCACAGGAGCGCAGTCTTTGTGTTCCCTGTGTTATATATGGTCGCTGTAGTCCTTTCAGGTGGCATACATAAAAATAATTCACAGTAGGGCACCCTTTTTCATGCCCTGTGCTATAGATGGTCTTTGTAGTCCCTGTCAGGCCCGCTATGGTCCAAAATAACACAGGAAGGGACCGTTTTGCAAGCCCTGTTGCTATAGATGGTATTTGTAGTCCCTTTCTGCCGCTATGGCCAAAAAATAACCACAGTGAGGGCAACTCTTGGCATGCCTCAGGCTATGTCTTTGTTCCATTACCTGAATTACTTTTCCTTGCACTGATAAAATGTATGATGAATTTATCCATGTTTTTAATATTGCACCCACTACCAGCTAGTTTCAG
Organism: Azemiops feae; assembly: GCA_023970755.1. Classification (NCBI taxonomy): domain Eukaryota; kingdom Metazoa; phylum Chordata; class Lepidosauria; order Squamata; family Viperidae; genus Azemiops; species Azemiops feae. Next base: position 40,719 of record JALGBA010003425.1, on the reverse strand, counting down.
GGGTCTTCAAACCTGGCACTGTTAAAGACTTGTGGACTTTCAACTTCCAGGGATTTCCTCAGCCCTCATGGCCTGGTTGAGGGAAACATTCTGGGAGTTGAAGGTCCCCACAGGTCTAAAAGTTTGCTAAGTCGTAGACTCTGAGTTAGCTGGTTTGCCCTTCTGAGCTCTTCCAACGTGACACAAAAACACCCCCAATCCCTTCCCTGCTACCCTTAAAGACACAGAAAAATCAAGTGCAATTGCAAGAAAATAAAGAAAACAGAAAGTCTGTTTTTTTTCTCTGTAATGCCTCAGGCGTGTCACGTGGTCACAATGTTGGAAAATCTGTTCTGGAAGGGGTTCGGCAATTGCGGACAAGCTGTAGCTTTAAGTAAAGCCTGTTTACTTTCAAAGCGAAAACTTTGTAAAAGCCACAGACAGACTGAATTAAAGGTGTAAAACTAATCTACATTTGTTTAAAGCGATTAAACATTTCCTCTGGGTTGTTCTTTTTTCCCCTTTCCCCACCCCAAACCACGTTCTTTTACCCTCTCCTTCTCTCCCCCTCCCTTTTCGTCAGTTCACCTCCAGCTCCCGGGCAGAGCACCAATCAGCTGGAATCCCAATCAGTCTACTCCATGCCAGGATCCAGCCGCCGCCCCTTAGGGGGAATTTTTCTGCCACTCTTTTGGGTAAGGAACGAATAAGTCCTTCAGGTTTGACCCATTTTGGGGGTTAAGAATAGAGGAAGGTGAACCTAAGGCTGAATTCTGATGACTTACCCCTAAAATAACAAAAAAGTAGTCTTTTCATATCTTGGGGAAAGCCTGACCTTTTCTGCCCTCTTTTGGGTATAATGCAAAGACACGGCCTTGACTTTGAACATTTTGGGGTTTAGAAACAAAATAGAGTTAGGTCGACGTTAAGGCTGCATTCTGATGGACTTTGCCCCCGAAAGACCAACACAGTTTGTGATATGTTAGGAAAGCCTGACTGTTTTGCCCTCTTTGGGTAAGGTTTAGTCTTGTGTGGCTGCTATTCCTGCCGTGTCCACTGGAGGGCACTGCTTTACTGTCCATAGCATTAGCACTTAGGCCTCATAGGCCTTTTTAACTCGGTTTAAGTGTTTTGAAGCAGGTTTCTTATTTCTGTGCCCTGTTCTGCAGCCCTGGCCCTTCCCGTTGCCTCTATTATGATTTAATATCAAGGCTTCTAATAAATGTATAATACTAATAAAGTTATTCTGATGACTTGGCCCCCCAAATAAGCAAAACAAGTCTTCATACCTTAGGCAAAGCCTGAATTTGGCCCTCTATGGGTTAAGGACGAGACAAACGCCTGACTTTGACCCACTTTGCGGTTAGGAAACAGTTAGGTCGACGTAAGGCTGCATTCTGATGACTTTGCCCCCCCAATAACCAAACCATAGTCTTTCATGTCTTTGGGAAGCTGACTTTTTTGCCATCTTTTGGGAAGGAAGAGACTACGGCCTGACATTTTGACCCATTTTGCAGTTAGAGGGAGAGTTAGAGTCGAGGTTTTTTAGACCGCATTCTGATGGGACTTTGTCCCAAAAATGAACCAAACGCATGGACCAACACTGTTCGGAAAGCCTCTGACTTTTTGCCCTCTTTGGGGTAAGGGGGGGTTTATTTACTCTTGGGTTTGCTGCTATTCCAAAAACAACCACAGGAGCGCTAGTCTTTGTGTTGCCCTGTGTTATATCTGGTCGCTTTAGTTCCCCTTTCCAGGCTGCATACATAACAATAATCACAGTAGGGCACCCTTTTCATGCCCGGTCTATAGATGGGTCTTTGTAGTCCTGTTAGGCCGCTATGGCCAAAAGAACCACGGAAGGCAACCGTTTGCAAAGCCTGTGCTATAGTGATGGTCTTTGTATGCCCTTTCTGGCCGCTATGGCCAAAATAACCATAGGCGGGCACTCTTTGCATGTACCATCAGGGCTATGCTCTTTGTTGTTCCAGTTTACTGAATTACTTTTCCTTTGCACTGATAAATGTATTGATGAATTTATCCATGTTTATTAAATATGCACCACTACCAAGCTAGTTCAGGTGGTCTTCAAACCTGGCACTTTTAAGACTTTGTTGGACTTCAACTCCCAGGATCCTCAGCCCTCATGCGGGTTGAGGAATTCTGGGAGTTGGTCCACAGGTCTTAAAGTTGTAAGTCTGTAGACTCCGAGTTAGCTGGGGTTTCGCCCCTTCTGAGCTCTTCCACGTTCCCACAAACACCACCCAATCCTTCCCTGGTACCCTTTAAATAGACACAGAAATCAAGTGCAATGCAAGAAAATAAAGAAAACAGGAAAGTCTGTTTTTTTCTCTTTAACTGCCTCCAGGAGTTACGTTGTCACAATGTTGGCAAGCTGTTCTGGAAGGGTTCCGGCAATTGCGACAAGCTTTAGCTTTTTAATTAAGCCTGTTTTACTTTCAAAAGAAAACTTGTAAAACGCCACAGACAGACTGAATTAAAGGGCTTGGGTAAAAACTAATTACATTGTTTTTTAAAGAGGATTAAACCTGTCATGGTGTCGTTTTACCCCTTTCCCCACCCCAAAACCACGTCTTTTTACCTCTCCTCTCGCCCCCTCCCTTTTCTTAGTTTCACTCCAGCTCCCGGCACGGAGCACCAATCAGCTGGACCCAAATCAGTCTTCATAGCGGCAGCCAGCCACCTCTTAGGGACTTTTTTACCCTCTTTTGGGTAAGGAAAGAATAGGGCTTAGGTTGGCCCCATTTTTGGGGTTGAATAGAGTAAGGTGAACCTAAGGCTTTGCATTCTGATGACTTTACCCCTAAAATAAAACAAAAATAGTCTTTCATATCTTGGGGAAAGCCGACTTTTATGCCTTTTTTGGGTAAAGAAAGGATCTACGGCTTGACTTTTGAACCCATTTGGGGTTTTAGAATTTTAAGGGGGGGGAAGGGGGGGGGTTAGAAAGAGTTAGGTCGACGTAAGGCTGCATTCTGATGCTTTGCCCAAAATGACAACACAGTTTGTGATATGTTAGGAAAGCCTGACTGTTTGTGCCTCTTTTGGGGTAAAGGTTTATATACCTTGGTGGTTGTTATTCCTGCCTTGTCCACTGGACGGGGCACTCGCTTTCTGCTCCCAGTAGCATTAAACTTAGCCAATCATAGGCCTTTTAACTCGGTCTTAGTGTTTTGAGCAGCGTTTCCCTTCTTCGGTGCTGTTTCTGCAGCCCCTTGGGCCTCCCGTTTTGCTCTATTAGATGAATATCAAGGCTTCTAATATGTAATAATAATAATAAGTCATTCTGATGACTTTCCCCCCAATAACCACAACATAGTCTTTCATACCTTCAGGAAAGCCTTGACATTTTTTGCCCTCTATGGGTAAGGAGAAGACAACGGCCTGGACTTGTGACCACACTTGCCGGTTAGGAAACAGTCGCAGGTCCGAAGTTATAAGGCTGCACATTCTGATGACTTCTTGCCCCCCCCAAATAACAAAACATTAGTCTTTCATGTCTTGGGAAAGCTGACTTTTGCCTCTGTTGTGGTAAGAGAGACTACGGCCTTGACTTTGACCCATTTTGCAGTTAGAGGAGATGTTTAGGTCGAGGTTTAGCAGCATTATGGATGACTTCTTTGTCCCAAAAATGACAACGCAGTGACCAGCACAGTTAGGAAAAGCTGACTTCTTTGCCCTCTTTTGGGGGTAGGTTAAGGTTATTTCCTCTGGGTGGCTGCTATTCCAAAACAACACAGGAGCGCAAAAAGTCTTGTGTGGCCCTGTGTTATATATGGTCGCCTGTGTAGTCCCTTTCAGGCTTGCTATACATAAAAATAATCACAGTAGGGCACCATTTTTTCATGCCTGTGCTATAGATGCGTCTTTGTAGTCCCGTAAGGCCGCTATGGCCAAAATAAAACCACAGGAAGGCCACCGTTTTTGCAAGCCCTGTGCTATTAGATGGTCTTTGTAGTTCCATTTCTCGGCCGCTATGGCCAAAATACCACAGGAGGCACTCTACTTGGCACATGCCCATCAGGCTATGCTCTTTTGTTCCTTTACTGAAATTACTTTTACCTTTGCACTGATAAATGTATAGATGAATTATCCATGTTTATTAATATGCACCACTAAACCAGCTAGTCAGGCGGTCTTCAAACTGGCACTTTTAAGACTTGTGGACTTTCAAAACTCCCAGGATGCCTCGCCCTCATGGCTGGTTGCAGGAATTCTGGGAGGTGAAGTCCACAGGTCTTAAAGTTGCTTAAGTCTGTATGACTCCTGAGTAGCTGGTTTGCCATTTGAGCTATTCCCACGTGCACACAAAACACCCCCAATCCCTTCCCTGTACCTTAAAGACACAGAAAAATCACACGTGCAATGCAAGAACAATAAAGAACAGAAAGTCTGTTTTTTTTTCTCTTTAACGGCCTCAGGCGTGTCACGTGTCACAATGTTGGAAATTCTGTTCTGGGAAGGTTTCGGCAATGCGACAAGCTTTAGCTTCTTAATTAAGCATGTTTACTTTCCAAGAAAAAAACTTGGTAAAAGGCACAGACAGACTGAAATTAAAAGGGGCGTTAATGGTTTTTTTTGTTCTGCTGGTTTTAATGTTTTTTGTTTTTTTTTGGTTTTGTTTTGTAAGTATTTTGGTTTTTTTGTTTTTTTATTTTGTATTTTTTTTTTTTTAATTTTAAGTAATTAGTTTAAAAGTAGTTTTTGTTTTTTTTTTTTTTGTTGTTAATTTGTTTTATTGTGTTAAAGTGTGTTTTTTGTTTGTAATTCGTATTAATGTGTGTTTTTTTTTAATTTTTTTAGTTTTTTTGTTTTTTTTGTTTTTTTTTTTTATTTTAAGTAGTTTTTTTGTTTTATTTAAATGTTTTTTCTTATTTTTGTCTTTTTTTGTAATTATGTTAAAAGGTTTTTTTTATTTGTGTTTTTTTTGTGTAAGTAATTTTGTTTTGGTTTTATAGGTGTTTTTTTTAATGGTTTATGTTTATTTTTTAAAGGATTTTTTTTTTGTGTATTATTTTTTTCTTTGTTTTTTGTTTTGTTTTTTTTTTTTGTTTGTTGTTTTATTTGTATTTTTTTTTTTTTTTTTCGTTTTTTTTTTAAATTAACTTTTTTTTTTTTAAAAGTTTTATTTTTTTATTTTTTTATTTTTTTAATTTTTGTTTTTGTTTTTAATTTTTTAGTGTTTTTGTTTTAACGTTAATTTTTTTGTTGTAATTTTTGTAATAATTTTGTTTGTTAAGTTTTATTTGTTTGTTTAGTTTATAAGTTTGTTTGTTTTTTTTTTTTGGTTTTTATTTTTTTGTTTTGTAAGTTTAATTTTTTTTTTTAATTTAAATAATTTTGTGTGTTATATGTTGTGTTTTTTGTTTTGTTTTTTTTGTTTTTTTTTTTTGTTGTATTTTGTTGTTATAATGTTTTAGTTATTTTTTTTTTTGTTTGTATTAATGTTGTTTAATTTTTTTTGTTTTCTGTATTATTTAATTTAATTTTTTTTTTGTTTTTAATTTTTTTAATTGTTGTATTATTTTGTTATTAGCTATTGTTTAGTTTTTAGTTTATTTTTTTATTTTTTTTTTTTTTTTTTTTTTTTGTAAGGGGTTAATTAATTAATTTTTATAAGTTTTTTTTTTGTTGTTTAATGTTGTGTTTTGGTTGTTGTTTTTCGTTTTTTGTTATTGTAAGTTTTTTTTAATTATTTTTTTGTTTTTGGTTTTTGGTTTTTTTTTTTTTATTTAATTTGTATTTTTTTGTTTTTTTGTTTTTTTTTTGTAAGGTTGATTTCTTATTTTTTATTAATTAATCTTGTTTTTTTTGTGTTTTTTTTGGTTAAATTAATTTTGTTTTGATTATTTTTTTTTTTTGTTTAGTATTGTTCAATTTTTTTTTTTTTTTAATTTTTTTAATTTTTTAATTTTTAGTTTTTTAATTTTTTTTTTTTTAGTTTTTTTATTTTTGTTTATTAATTGTTATTTGGTTGTATTTTTGTTTGTTTTTGTGTTTAATTTTTGCGTGGTGTTTTTTAGTTGTTTTTTTTGTTTATAATTGGTATTTTTGTTTATTTTTTTTTTTTTGTAGTTTTTTTGTTTGTTTATATTATTTTTTTTTTTTTTGGTTTTTTTTTTTTGTTTTGGTGTAATTTGTTTATCTTTTTTTTTTTTAAGTGTTGTTTTAGGTATTTTGTTTTTGTTTGTGTTTTTTTGTTGTTTTTTTAAATTTTAGTTTTAATTTTTTTTTTATTTTTTTCTGTTAATGTGGGTTTAAGTTTATTGTTTTTTTATTTTTTGTGTTATTTTTTAATAATGTTTTTTTTCTTTTTTTTTTGTTATCTTTGTTTGTGTTTTTTGTTTGTTTTTTTTTTTTTTTAATGTTTTAAGTTGTGTTTTTTTGTTTTTTTTTAATTTTTTTAAATATTTTTAAATTTTTTTTTTTAATTTTTTGTTGAAGTTAATTTTATATTGTTATTAATTAGGTAATTGTTTTAGTAGGTATTAATTTTGGTAAATAATTTTTTTTTAGTTTTGTTTTTTAATTTTTTTTTTTGTTTTTTTTTGTTATGTATGTTTTTTTGTTTAAATTCTGTTTTGTTTGTATTTTTGTTTTTGTAGTAGTATAAGTTTTGTAATTGTTGTTTTTAAAAAAATTTAGCGAGTTTTTTAATTGTGTTTTTTTTTTTTTTGTCATATCTTTTTTTTTTTTGTTTTAAGTGTATGTATTGGTTTGTGTGTTTAATTTATTATTTGTTTTGTTGGTTTTGTTTAAGTTATTTTTTAATGTATTGTTTTTTTTTGTTATTATTTAATAAAGTTGGTTTATATTGTTGTGTATTGGTTTTGGTAATTTAAGGTTGTTATATGTTTTGTTATGTGTTTTTTTTTTTTTTTTTTGTGTTAAATTGTTTTCTTTGTTTTTTAATTGTTTTTTTTTTTTTAATTTATTTTGTAATATGTTGTTTAAGTTGTATTTTTTTAAGTTATTTTTTTTTATTTATTAGTTGTGTGTAATGCTATGTTTTGTTTTGGTAATTAGTTATAATGTTTTGTAAATGTCTGTTGTTTTTGTTAATTTAAATTTTAATTCAAGTTTTTTGTTTATTTTGTTTAAATTTTTTTTGTTTTTTTGTTTTTTTTGTTTTTTTTTTTTTTTTTTATTTTTTTTTTGGTTTTTTTTTTTTAGTTGTTTTTTTTTTTTGTTTTTTGTCGTCTTGTTTTTTATTTTTTTGTTTTTTATTTTTTGGTTTAGTTAAGGTTTTGTTGTTTTTTTTTTGTTATAGTTTTGTTTAACTTATATTTTAATTTTTTTAGTGTTTTTAAGTTTAATTGTTTTTTGGTTTGGTTAGTTTTAATTTGTTTCGGGTTTTGTGTTGTTTTAATTTTTTCTTAAATATTTGTTTTTTTTGTTTGTTATGTTGTTTTTTGTTTTTTAAAGTCAATATTTTGTTTTTTTGTTTTTAATGTATTTTTATTATTTTTTAAATTTTTTTAATTAATTTTTTTTTTATTGTGGTGTAAGTTTAAGTTTTTTGTGTTTTTTTATTTTTTATTTAATTGTTTGTTTTTTTTTTTTTTTGTTTTTTTCTTTTTATAAGGTTTTTGGTTAGTATTATTTTTGTATTTTTTGTAAATTAGTTTTGTGTTTTTTTTTTTTTGGGTAGTTCTAAATGTGTTTTTGTATGTGTTTTTTTATTTTTAAAGTTGGGTTTAATTGTTTTTAAAAGTGTTTTTTGTTAAAATTTTGTGTTATTTTTGTTTTGTTATTTGTGGTAAAGTTTTTTGTAATTGTTTAATTTGTTATAGTTTTTTTTTGTTTTTTATTTGTTAAAAGGTTGTTTTGTTTGTTTGTGTTTTTGTTCTTTGGTTTTTTTTTAATTATTTAATTAGTTTTTTTTGTGTTTTTTTTTGTAAATTTTATTTGTTTTATTTTAATTTTGTTTATATTTAAGTTGTATATTGTGTTAATTTTTTGTTTGTGGTTTTTTTTTTTTTTTTAAGTTTTGTTTTTGTAATTTTTTTTTTTGTTTGTTAAGTTTTTTTTTATTTTTTTGAGTGTTGTGTTTTAAAAACTTTTTTTTTGTTTTTTGTTTTTATTTTTTTTTTTTTTTTTATTTTTTTTTTTTGTTATTTTGTTTTTTATTGTTTTAGTTTTTAATTTTTTTTTTTTTATTTTAATTTAATTTGTTTGTGTGTTTAATGTTTTTATGTATTTTTAGTTTTTGTTTTTAGTGTATTTTTGTACTTTTTTTTTTTTTTTGGTTAAGTAAGTTGTTTTTTTCTTGTTTTTGGATTTTTTTGTGTTTTTTTTGTAATTTTTTTTTTTTTAGTGTTTTTTTTGTAGTATGGTATTTTTATTTTTTTAATTTGTTTTTTTTTTTTTTTTTGTTTTTTTAATTTTATTGTTATTGTTTTTTTATTATTTGTTGTTAGTTTATTTTTTTTTGTATATTATGTTTAATTTTTTTTTTTGTTTTAATTTAAATGTAATTGTTTTTGAGTTTTTTGTTTGTTTGTTTGTAAATTAATTTCTTTCTTTAATTTTGTCTTTTTTGTTGTGTTGTAAATTTTGTTAATATTCTGTTTTTTGTGTTTATTTTTTTATTTTGTAAAATTTTGTTATTGTTTTATATTTTTTGTTTGTTATTTTTTTTATTTTTATTTTTTTTTTTGTAAAAATGTTTAATTTTTTATTTATTGTGTTTTAATTGTTTTTAATTTTTGTTTTTGTTTACTTTGTGTAATTTTTTTGTTGTTTTGTTTTGGTTTAACGTGTTTTTTTTTTTGTTATTTTTTTTATGTTTAAATAGGTATTTTTTAGTTAATGTGTAAGTAGTTTTTTAATATTAATTGGTATATTTTTTTTTTTTTTGTTTTTGTTTTTTATTTTGTTTTTTATTTTTTTATTTGTATTTATTTTTGTTGTTTTTTTTTTTCGTTTAAGTTTTTTTTTAAAAATGTTTTTTTCTAATTTGTTAATTTTTTTTGTTTTAATTTTTGTTTTTTTTTTTTGTTTTGGTTATTTTTTTGTAATTTTTAAGTAAAGTTTTGTTAAAAGTTTTTTTATTTAAGTTAAGAGAAAAGTTTTTTTTTTATTTTAATTTTTGTGTATATTATTTGTTTTTTGTTGTTTTTTTTAATATTTTGTAAATTTGTTTTGTGTTAAGTTTTTTTTTTTTTAATTTTTTTATGTTGTTGGTAATTTTTTTTAATTTTTAAGTTTATAATTTTTTTTAAGTTTTTTAAGTTTTTTTTTGTAAAAATTTTTTGTTTTAATTTTTATTTATTTTTTTTTTGTTTTTTTTTGTTTTAAATGTTGTTTGTGTTTGTTTTATTGTGTTATTTTGGGTTTTAAGTATACCCCGGTCCCTGCAAGTTTTTTTTTATTGTTTTAGTTTTTGTATTTTTTAGTTTTTTTTTTTTTTGTAATAATACATTTTTATTTTTTTTAGTTTATTTTTTTTTATATATTTTTAATTTTAAATATTTTTATTTGTTTTTTTTGTTTTAAAATTGTTGTTTTTAAATTTTGTTTTTTTATTTAAAATTATTTATAATGTTTATAAGTTTTTTAAAGTTTTTTTGTTTTTTATTTTTTGTGTAATTTTCTAAAGTTTTTTAAAGGTTAATGTTTTTTTTTTTGTTTAATTTTTTTTTTGGTTTTTTAAGGTTTTATTTTTTTTTATTTTTTGTGTTTAATTTTATTTTTTTGTTTTTTTTTGTATTTGTTTTTTTTGTTTTTAATTTTTTTGTATAAAAACTCATTACATTGGTTTAAGACGATTAAACCTTTCATGGTGTATTTTTTCCCCTTCCCCACCCAAACCACGTTCTTTTTACCCTTCTCCTCTCTCCCCCCTCCCTTTTCTTCAGTTCATCCTACAGCTCCCGGGCAGGAGCACCATCAGCGGGACCCAAATCAGTCTCTCCGGGCCGGCATCCAGTCCGCCCTCCTTAGGGACTTTTTGCCCTCTTGGGTAAGGACAAGAATAAGGCCTTCAGGTTGGACCCCATTTGGGGTTAGAAAGGAGTAAGGTGAACCTAAGGCGCATTCTGATGGGACTTTACCCTAACATAAAACCAAAAAAGAGTCTTTCATATCTTGGGAAGCCTGGACTTTTCTGCCCTCTTTTGGGGTAAAGAAAGGACTACGGCCTGACTTTTGACCCATTTTGGGGGTTAGAAAAAAGAGTTAGGTCGGACGTTAAGGCTGCATTCATGAGGACTGTGCCCCCGAATAATGACCAAACACCCCAGTTTGTGATATTGTTAGGAAAGCCTGACTGTTTTGCCCTCTTTGGGGTACGGGTGTATTTCCTGTGTGGCTGCTATCCTGCATGGGCCAATTGGAGGGGCACTGCTTTCTGTCCATTTAGCATTAGCACTTTAGGCCCATCATAGGGCCCTATTTAACCGCGTTAAGTGTTTGAAGCAGGTTTCCTTTTCTGTGCTGTTCTGCAGACCTTGGGCCTCCCGTTGCTCTAATTATGATTAATATCAAGGCTGCTAATAAATGTAATAATAATAATAAAGTCATTTGATGACTTTGCCCCCCAAATAAACCCAAATAGGTCTTTCATTACCTTAGGAAAGCCTGCTTTTTTGTCCCTCTATGGGTTATAAGGAGAGACGACGGCGGACTTTTGAACCCACTTTGCGGTAGGAAAAACAGTTAGGGTGAAGTAAGCGCATTTTCTGAATGGGACTTTGCCCCCCCAAATAACAAAAAACATAGTCTTTCATGTCTTGGGGAATAAAGGCCTGGACTTTTTGCCCTCTTTTGGGTTCAAGGAGAGGGACTACGGCCTGAGTTTTGAACCATTTTGCAGTTAGAGGAGAGTAGGCCGAGGTTTAGCCGCCTTCTGATGACTTTGTCCCAAAATGACCAACGCAGTGACCAAACACAGTTAGGGAAAAGCCTGACGTTTTTCGCCCTCTTTGGGGTAAGGTTTATTTCTTTGGGGGGCTTGCTCTCCAAAACCACCACAGGAGTGCAGTCTTTGTGGGGCCCTGGGTTATATATGGTCGCTTTGTAGTCCCGTTCAGGAGCTATACATAAAATAAATCACAGTAGGGCTACCCTTTTCATGCCCTGTGTATTAGATGGTCTTTGTAGTCCCTGTCAGGCTGCCTATGGCCAAAAGAACACAGGAAGGCAAGTTGCCAGCCCTGTCGCTATAGATGGTCGTTGTAGTCCTTTCTGGCCGCTATGCCCAAAAAATAACCACAGGAGGGCCACTCTTTGCATGGCCTCAGGGCTATTGCTTTTTGTTCCTTTACTGAAGTTGTTTTTTTGTTGGACTTTTCCTTTGCACTGAGAAATGTATGATGGGGAAATTTATCCATGTTTATTAATATGCACCACTACGCTAGTGTCAGGGGTCTTCCAAAACCTGGCAACTTTTAAGACTTTGTGGACTTCAACTCCACAGGATTCCTCAGCCCTCATGGCTGGTGGAGGAATTCTGGGAGGTGAAGTTCCAAGGGTCTTAAGTTCTAAGTTCTGGAGACTCCCTCTGAGTTAGTCTGGTTTGCCCTTCTGAGCTCTTCCACGTGCACACAAAACCACCACCCCCAATCCCTCCCTGTACCTTTAAAGACACAGGAAAATCATAGTGCAAATGCAAGAAAATAAAGAAAACAGAAAGTTCTGTTTTTTTTCTCGGTAACTGCCATCAGGCTGGTCAAGTGTCAACAATGGTTGGAAAATCTGTTCTGGAAGGTTCCGGAAATTGCGACAAGCTTTACGCTTTTAATTTAAAGCCTGGTTACTTTCAAAGAAAACTTTGTAAAGCCACAGACCACGACTGAAATTAAAGGGGGTAAAAATAATGTACATTTGTTTAAAGCGATTAAACCTTTCTGGTGTCTGTTTTCCCCTTTCCCCACCCAAACACCAGTCTTTTTTAACCCTTCTCCTCTCTCCCCCTCCCTTTTCTTCAGTTCACCTCCCAGCTCCCGGCCAGGGCACCAATCAGCTGGACCCAATCAGTCTCTCCTGACGGCATACAGCCGCCCTCCTTAGGGGATTTTTGCCCTCTTTTGGGTAAGGAATAGAATAGGGCTTAGGTTTGACCCATTTTGGGGTTAGAATAGAGTAAGGTAGAAACCAAGGCTGCCCATCTGATGAACTTTACCATAAAAAAACAAAAAGAGTCTTTCATTATCTTGGGAAAAGCCTGACTTTCTGCCCTCTTTTGGGGTAAAAGAAATGACTACGGGCCGGAACTTGGACCATTTGGGGTTTAGTAGAAAAGAGTTAGGTCGACGTAAGGCTGCATTTCTGATGACTTTGCCCCCAAAATGACCAACAAGGTTGTGCTATGTTAGAAAGCCTGACTGTTTTGCCTCTTTGGGGTAAGGTTTATTTCCTGGTGCTGCTATTCCTGCCTTGGGTCCACTGGAGGCACTGCTTTCTGTCCCATACATTAGCACTAGGCCATCATAGGCCTTTTTAACTCGGTTAAGTGTTGAAGCAGGGTTTTCTTGAGAATGACTGTGCCTGTCTGCAGCCCTTGCCACGGAGAGACCCCCTAGTACCCTCCAACACGTATAACCAGCTCGCCCTCTGGCCCCCTCCAGCATTATGCACCAGACAATCATCAACAGCCGCTTCTAATAATGTAATAAATAAAATAAGTCCATTCTGATGACTGGCCCCCCAAAAATACCAAACATTAGTCTTTCATTACCTTAGGAAAGCCTGACCATTTGCCCTCTATGGGAAGGGAGAGGACAATGGCCTGACTTTTGACCCACTTTGCGGTTAGGAAAACAGTTTAGGTCGACGTAGGCTGCATTCTGATGACTTCTGCCCCCCCAAATAAACAAAAAACACATAGTCTTGAGTCTTGGGAAAGCCTGACTTTTTTGCCTCTTTTGGGTTAAGGAGAGATTACGGCCTGGACGTTTGACCCATTTTTGCAGTTAGAGGAGAGGTTAGGTCGAGGGTTTTTTAGCCGCATTCTGATGGACTTGTGTCCCAAAAATGACCAACGTCAGTGAAACCCCACATGTTAGGAAAGCCTGACTTTTTTGCCCTCTTTGGGGTAAGGTTTATTTTTCCTTGGTGGCTGCTAGTCCAAAACAACCACGAGGAGCGCAGTCTTTGCGTTGCCCGTGTCTATATATGGTCGCTGTATTCCCTTCAGGCTGATACATAAAGATAAATACACAGTAGGGCACCCTTTTCATGCCCTGTCGCTATAGTTGGTCTTGTAGTCCCTGTCAGGCGCTATGGCCAAAAATAACCACAGGAAGGACCGTTTGCAAGCCCTGTGCTATAGATGGTCTTTGTCGTCCTTCTGGCCGCTATGGCCAAAAATAAACCACAGGAGGTGCCACCTCTCGCATGCCCTCAGGGCTATGCGCTTTTGTTCCTTACTGAAATTACTTTTCCTTTGCATGATAAATGTATGATGAATTTTATCCATGTTTTATTAAGTATGCCACCACTACCAGTCGTGAGTTCAGGGGTCTTCAAAACCTGCACCTTTTAGACTTGTGGACTTCAACTCCCAGGATCCTCAGCCCTCATGGACGTGGTGAGGGAATTCTGGGAGTTGAAGTCCACAGGTCTTGAAGTTGTGTAAGTCGGTAGACTCCTGAGGTAGCTGGTTTGCCCTTCTGAGCTCTTCACGTGCACACAAACACCCCCCCAATCCCTTCCTGTACCCTTAAAGACACAGAAATCAAGTGCAATTGAAAAAAAAAAAAGAAAATAAGAAACAGAAGTCCGTTTTTTTCTCTTTAACTGCCTCAGGCGTGTCACGTGTCACAATGTTGGAAATCTGTTCTGGACGGTTCGGCAATTCCGGCAATGCCAAAGCTTAGCTTTTAATTAAGCCTGTTTACTTTCAAAGAAAACTTTGTAAAAAGCCCAGACAGACTGATTAAAGGGGGGAAAACTATTACTTTTGTTTAAAGCGATTAAACCTTTCCTGGTGTCTTTTTTCCCCTTTCCCCACCAAAAACCACGTTCTTTTTACCCTCTCCTCTCTCCCCCCTCCCTTTCTTCAGTTCACCTCCAGCTCCGGCAGGAGTCCACCAATCAGCTGGACCCAATCAGGTCTCTCCTCAGTCCCTCCAGGCCCCAGCCGCCTCCATTAGGGACTTTTTGCCCTTTTTGGGGTAAGGAAAGAATAGGGCCTTAGGTTTAACGCCATTTTTGGGTTAGAATAGAGTAAGGTGAACCAAGGCTGCTATTCTGAATGACTTTGCCCCTAAAATAACAAAAATAGTCTTTCATATCTTGGGAAAGCCTGACTTTTCTGCCCTCTTTGGGTTTAAAGAAAGACTACGCCTGACTTTGACCCATTTTGGGGTTAGAAAGAGTTAGGTCGATGTAAGGCTGCATTCTGATGACTTTGCCCCACCAAAATGACCAACACAGTTTGTGATATGTTAGGAAAGCCCTGACTTTTGCCCTCTTTGGGGGTAAGGTTTATTTCCTTGTGTGGCTGCTATCCTGACCTTGTCCACTGCGGGCACTGCTTTCTGTCCCATAAGCATTAGCACTTAGGCCATCATAGCCTTTTTTAACTCGGTTTAAGTGTTTTGAAGCAGGTTTTCCTTCTTCTGTGCCTGTTCTGCGCCTTGGGCCTCCCGTTGCTCGCTATTATGATTAAATATCAAGGCTTCTAATAATGTAATAATAATAACAAAGTCATTCTGATGACTTTGCCCCCCAAATAACCAACATAGTCTTTCATACCTTAGGAAAGCCTGACATTTTTGCCTCTAGGGGTAAGGAGAGGACTAACGGCCGACTTTTGACCCCTTTGCGGTTAGGTAAACAGTTAGGTCGTTAAGGCTGCATTCTGATGACTTTTGCCCCCCCAAATAACAAAAAAACATTAGTCTTCATGTCTTGGAAAGCCTGACTTTTTTGCCCTCTTTTGGGTAAGAGGAGAGACTACGGGCCTGACTTTTTGACCCATTTTGCAGTTAGAGGAGAGTTAGGTCGAGGTTTAGCCGCATTCTGATGATTTTGTCCCAAAATGACCAATGCAGTGACCAACACATGTTAGGAAAGCCTGACTTTTTTGCCCTCTTTGGGGTAAGGTTTATTTCCTTGGGTGGCTGCTATTCCAAAACAACCACAGGAGCGCAGTCTTTGCGTGCCCTGTGTTATATATTGTCGCTGTAGTCCCTTTCAGGCTGCTATACATAAAATAATCACAGTAGGGCACCCTTTTCATGCCCTGTGCTATAGATGGTCTTTGTAGTCCTGTCAGGCCGCTATGCCCAAAATAACCACAGGTAGGCTCTCTTTACATGCCCTGTGCTATAGATGGTCTTTGTAGTCCCTTTCTGGCCGCTATGGCCAAAATAACCACAGGAGGGCACTCTTTGCATGCCCTCAGGCTATGCTCTTTTGTTCCTTTACTGAATTACTTTTCTTTGCACTGATAAATGTATGATGAATTTATCCATGTTTATTAATATGCACCACTACCAGCTAGTTCAGGGGTCTTCAAACCTGGCACTTTTAAGACTTGTGGACTTCAACTCCCAGGATTCCTCAGCCCTCATGGCTTGTTGAGGGATTCTGGGAGTTGAAGTCCACAGGTCTTAAAAGTTGCTAAGTCTGTAGACTCCTGAGTTAGCTGGTTTGCCCTTCTGAGCTCTTCCACGTGCACACAAACACCCCCCCAATCCCTTTCCCTACCCTTAAAGACACAGAAATCAAGTGCAATGCAAGAAATTAAAGAACAGAAAGTCTGTTTTTTTTTCCTTTAACTGCCTCAGGTGTCCACGTGTCACAATGTTGGCAAATCTGTTCTGAGTTTTGGAAGGTTTCCGGCAATTGCGACAAGCTTTAGCTTTTAATTAGCCTGTTTACTTTCCAAAGAAAACTTTGTAAAAGCCACAGACAGACTGAATAAAGGGGGTAAAACTAATTACATTTTGTTTAAAGCGATTAAACCTTTCCTGGTGTCTTTTTTCCCTTTCCCCACCCAAACCACGTTCTTTTATACCTCTCCGCTCTCTCCCCTCAATTTCTTCAGTTCACCTCCAGCAGCTTCCCGGCAGGGAGCGCCAATTCAGCTGGACCCGCTCAGTCTCTCCTGCCGGCATCCAGCCGCCCTCCTTAGGACTTTTTTGCCTCTTTTGGGTAAGGAAAGAATAGGGCCTTAGGTTTGACCATTTTGGGGTTAGAATAGAGTAAGGTGAACCTAAGGCTGCATTCTGATGACTTTACCCCTAAAATAACAAAAAAAATAGTCTTTCATATCTTGGGAAAGCCTGATCCCTTTCTGCCCTCTTTTGGTAAAGAAAAGATACGGCTGACTTTTGACCCCATTTGGGGTAGAAAAGAGTTAGGTCGACGTAAGGCTGCAGTTGAGACTTTGCCCCAAAATGTGACCAACACCAGTTTGTGAATGTTTAGTGGGAAAGCCTGACGTTTTGCCATCTTGGGGTAAGGTGTATTTCCTTTGTGGCTGCTATTCCTGCCTTGTCCACTGGAAGGCACTGCTTTCGGTCCCATAGCATTAGCACTTAGGCCATCATAGGAATTTTTTAACTCGGTTCTTTATAGTGTTTGAAGGAAGGTTTTCCCTTCTTCTGTGGCCGGTTCTGCAGCCTTGGTGCCTTCCCGTTGCTATATTATGGATTAATATCAAGGTCTCAATAATGTAATAATAATAATAACGTCATTCTGAGGAACTTTGCCCCAGAAATAACAACATAGCCTTCATACCTTAGGAAAGCCTGACATTTTTTGCCCTCGATGGGTACAACCGGAGAGACGACGGCCTGACCTTTTGACCCACTTTGCGGTTAGGGATAACAGTTAGGTCGACGGGTAAGGGCGCATTTCTGATGGACTTTGCCCCCCAAATAACAAACATAGGTCTTTTCATGTCTTGTGAGAAAGCCTGCTGACTTTTGTGCCCTCTTTTGGGTTAAGGAGAGACTACGGCCTCTGACTTTTGACCCATTTTGCAGTTAGAGGAGAGGTGTTAGGCGAGGTTTAGCCGCATTTCTGATGACTTTGTCCCAAAATCACCCAACGCAGTGACCAACACATGTTAGGAAGCATGACTTTTTTTTGCCCGTCTTTGGGGTAAGGTTTATTTCCTTGGGTGGCTGCATTCAAAAAACAACCACAGGAGCGCAAGTCTTCTTGCGTTTGCCCTGTGGTATTATTATGGTTGCTGAGTCCCCCTTTCAGCGCGGCTATACATAAAATTAATCACAGTAGGGGCCACCTTTCATGCCCTGTGCTATAAGATGGTCCTTGCAGTCCCTGTCAGGCCGCTATGGCCAAAATAACACAAGGAAGGCACCGTGCAAAAGCCCTGTGCTATAGATGTCTTTTGTAGCCCTTTTCTGGCCGCTATGGCCAAAAACCACAGGAGGCACTCTTTGCAGCCACTCAGGCTTATGCTCTTGTTCCTCTACTGAATTACTTTCTCCTTTGCACTGATAAATGTATTTGATGAATTTATCCATGTTTATTAATAGCACACTACAGCTAGTTCAGGGGGTCCTTGCAAACTTGGGCACTTTGAAGATTGGGACTTCAACTCCCAGGAGTCCTCCAGCCCTCATGGCTGGTTTGAGGAATTCTGGGAGTGAAGTCACAGGTCTTAAAGTTGCTAAGTCTGTTATGTAGATTCATGAGTTAGCTGGTTTGCCCCTTTGAGCTCTTCCAAGCGTGAACACAACACACCCCCCAATCCCTTCCCTGTTACCCTTAAAGACACAGGAAATCAAGTGCAATTGCAAGAAAATAAAGAAACAGAAAAGTCTGTTTTTTTCTCTTAACTGCCTCAGGCGTGTTCACGTGTCACCATGTTGGAAATCTTGTTCTGGAAGGTTCGGCAATTGCGACAAGCTTTAGCTCTTTAATTAAAGGCCTGTTGTACTGTCAAAGGAAAACTTTTTAAAAGCCACAGACAGGGGACTGAATTTTAAAGGGGGTAAAAATTAATACATTTGTTTAAAGCGATTAAACCTTTCCTGTGTCTTTGTTCCCCTTTCCCACCCAAACCACGTGTCTTTTTACCCTCTCCTCTCTCCCCCTCCCCCTTCTTCAGTTCACCTCCAGCTTCCAGGCAGGAGACACAATCAGCTAGGACCAAAATCAGTCTCTCCTGCCGGCATCCAGCCGCCTCTTAGGGACTTTTTTGCTCTTTTGGGTAAGGAAAAGATATAGGGCTTAGGTTTGACCCATCTTGGGGTTTAGAATAGAGTAAGGTGAACCTTAAGGCCTGCATTTGAGGACTGTACCCCTAAAATAAACAAAAATAGTATTTCATATTTGGGAAAAAAGCCTGGAATTTTCTGCCCTCTTTGGGTATTAAAGAAAGACCTACGGCCCTGACTTGTTGACCCATTTTGGGGTTAGAAAAATGAGTTAGGTCGACGTTGAAGTGCTGCATTCTGATGACTTTGCCCCCAAAAAGACCAACACAGTTTGGATATGTTAGGAAAGCCTGGACTGTTTGCCCTCTTGGGGTAAGGTTTATTCCTTGTGTGGGCTGCTATCTCCTGCCTTGTCCACTGGAGTGGGCAGGCTTTCTGTCAATAGCATTAGCACTTAGGCACCATTTCATTAGGCCTTTTTAACTCGGGTTTAAGTGTTTTGAGCAGGTTTCCTTCTTCTGTGCCTGTTCTGCAGCCCTTGGGCCTTCCGGTGCTCTATGTATGATTAATTCAAGGTTCTAATAAATGTATATAATAATAAATTAAAGTCATTTGATGACTGTGCCCCCCAATAAAACAAACATAGTCCTTTCATACTTAAGGAAAGCATGACATTTTGGCCCTCTATGGGTAAGGAGAGACAACGGCCTGACTTTTGACCCACTTTGCGGTTAGGGAAAACAGCTAGGTCGACGTAAGGCTGCATATGATGGACTTTGCCCCCCAAATAACAAAAACATAGTCTTCATGTCTTGGGAAAAAGCCTGAAGTTTTGCCCTTCTTTTGGGTAAGGAGAGACTACGGCCTGACTTTTGACCCATTTTGCAGTTAGAGGAGAGTTTAGGTCGATTGGTTTAGCCGCCATTCTGATGACTTTGTCCAAAATGACCAAACGCAGTGACCAACACATGTAGGAAAGGCATGACCTTTTTTTGCCCTCCTTTGGGGTAAGGTTATTTCCTTGGGTGGCCTGCTATTCCAAAAACAACCACAGGAGAGCAGGGTCTAAGGAGTCTTGTGTGCCCTGGTGTATATATGGTCGCTGTATCCTTTCAGGCTGCGTATACTATCATAAATAATCACAGTTAGGGCACACTTTTTCATGCCCTGTGCTATAGATGGTCTTTGTAGTCCTGTCAGGCCGCTCTGCGCCAAAATAACCACAGGAAAGGCACCCGTGCAACGCCCTGTGTTATAGAGGTCTTTGTAGTCCCTTTCTGGCCGCTATGGGCCAAAAATAAACCACAGCGAGGGCACTTTTGCATGCCCTCAGGCTATGCTTCTTTGTTCCTTTACTGAATTTACCTTTTCCCTTGCACTGATAATATGTATGATAATTTATCCATGTTTATTAAATGATGCAACCACTACCAGCTAGTTCAGGCGGTCTTCAAACCTGGCACTTTAAGACTTGTGGACTTAACTCCAGGATTCCTCAGCATCATGGCTGGTTGAGGAATTCTGGGAGTTGGTCCACAGGTCTTAAAGTGCTAAGTCTGTAGCTCCGGAGTTAGCTGGTTGCCTTCTGCGCTCTTCCCACGTTCACAAACATCCCCCCCAATCCTTCCCTGTACCCTTAAAGACACAGAAATCAAGTTGCAATGCCAAGAAAATAAAGCAACAGAAAGTTGCGTTTTTTTCTTCTTTAACGCCTCAGGCGTGTCCACGATGGTCACAATGTTGGAAATCTGGTCTGGAGGTTCCGGCAATTGCGACAAGCTTTAGCTTTTAAATTTAAGCCTGTTTACTTTCAAGAAAACTTTGTAAAAAGCCACAGACAGGACTGAAAAAGGGGGTAAAAAACTAATTACATTTGGTTAAAGCGATTAAACTTTCTGGGTATAAGTGTCGTTTTTCCCCTTTCCCCACCCAAACCACGTCTTTTTTTAACCCATTCTCCTCTTCCCCCTCCCTTTTTTTTCTTCAGTTAACCTCCCGCTCCAGGCAGGGCACCAATCAGCTGGACCCAATCAGTCTATTCCTGCCGGCATTCCAGCCACCTCCTTAGGGACTTTTGTGAACTATTTTGGGTAAGGATAAAAGAATGGGCCTTAGGTTTGACCAATTTTGGGGGTTTAGAATAGAAGTAAGGTTGAACCTAAGGCTGCATTCTGATGAACTTTACCCCTTAAAAATAACAAAAAAGATTAGTCTTTTCAATATCTTGGGAAAGCCTGACTTTTTAGCCCCTCTTTTGGGTTAAAAGAAAAAGACGACGGCCGACTTTTGACCCATTGGGGTTAGAAAAGGAGAGTTAGGTTCGACGTAAGGCTGCACTTCGAGGAACTTTGCCCCAAAATGACCAACACAGTTTTGTTTTTTTGAATGTTTTTAGGAACAGGCCATGACGGTTTTGTCCCTCTTTGGGGTAAGGTTATTTCCTTGTGTGGCTGCTATTCATGCCTTGTCCAATTGGAGGGCCACTGCTTTCTGTCCCATAGCATAGCACTCTTCGGCCATCATAGCCTTTTGAACTCGGTTTAAGTGTTTTGGAAGCAGTTTCCTTCTGCTCGTGCCTGTCTGCAGGCCCTTGGTGCCTTTCCCGTTGCTTATTATGATTAATATCAAGGCTTCTATAATGGAATAATAATAATAAAGTCATTCTGATGAACTTTGCCCCCAAATAACCAAAACATAGTCTTCATTAACCTTAGAAAAGCCTGACATTTTTGACCTCTATGGGAAGGGGAGAAACGGCCTGACTTTTTGATACCCACTTGCGGTTCGGAAACAGTTAGGTCGGACGGTAAGGCTGCATTCTGATGGACGTTGCCCCCCCATAATAACAAACATAGTCTTCATGGTCTGGGAAAAGCCTGACTTTTTGCCCTCTCTTTGGGTTAAGGAGAGATATACGGCCTGACTTTTGAAACCATTTGCAGTATTAGATAGAGGAGAGTGAGGTCGAGGGTTTAGCCGCATTCTGATGATTTGTCCAAAATGACCAACGCAGTAAGTTGACCAAACACATGTTAGGAAAAAGCCTGACTTTTTTGCCCGCTTTGGGGTAAGGTTATATTTCCTTGGGTGGTGCCTATTCCAAAAATCAAACCACAGGAGCGCAGTCTTTGTGTTCCCTGTGTTATATATGGTCGCTGTAGTCCTTTCAGGTGGCATACATAAAAATAATTCACAGTAGGGCACCCTTTTTCATGCCCTGTGCTATAGATGGTCTTTGTAGTCCCTGTCAGGCCCGCTATGGTCCAAAATAACACAGGAAGGGACCGTTTTGCAAGCCCTGTTGCTATAGATGGTATTTGTAGTCCCTTTCTGCCGCTATGGCCAAAAAATAACCACAGTGAGGGCAACTCTTGGCATGCCTCAGGCTATGTCTTTGTTCCATTACCTGAATTACTTTTCCTTGCACTGATAAAATGTATGATGAATTTATCCATGTTTTTAATATTGCACCCACTACCAGCTAGTTTCAGGGGTCTTCAAACCTGGCACTGTTAAAGACTTGTGGACTTTCAACTTCCAGGGATTTCCTCAGCCCTCATGGCCTGGTTGAGGGAAACATTCTGGGAGTTGAAGGTCCCCACAGGTCTAAAAGTTTGCTAAGTCGTAGACTCTGAGTTAGCTGGTTTGCCCTTCTGAGCTCTTCCAACGTGACACAAAAACACCCCCAATCCCTTCCCTGCTACCCTTAAAGACACAGAAAAATCAAGTGCAATTGCAAGAAAATAAAGAAAACAGAAAGTCTGTTTTTTTTCTCTGTAATGCCTCAGGCGTGTCACGTGGTCACAATGTTGGAAAATCTGTTCTGGAAGGGGTTCGGCAATTGCGGACAAGCTGTAGCTTTAAGTAAAGCCTGTTTACTTTCAAAGCGAAAACTTTGTAAAAGCCACAGACAGACTGAATTAAAGGTGTAAAACTAATCTACATTTGTTTAAAGCGATTAAACATTTCCTCTGGGTTGTTCTTTTTTCCCCTTTCCCCACCCCAAACCACGTTCTTTTACCCTCTCCTTCTCTCCCCCTCCCTTTTCGTCAGTTCACCTCCAGCTCCCGGGCAGAGCACCAATCAGCTGGAATCCCAATCAGTCTACTCCATGCCAGGATCCAGCCGCCGCCCCTTAGGGGGAATTTTTCTGCCACTCTTTTGGGTAAGGAACGAATAAGTCCTTCAGGTTTGACCCATTTTGGGGGTTAAGAATAGAGGAAGGTGAACCTAAGGCTGAATTCTGATGACTTACCCCTAAAATAACAAAAAAGTAGTCTTTTCATATCTTGGGGAAAGCCTGACCTTTTCTGCCCTCTTTTGGGTATAATGCAAAGACACGGCCTTGACTTTGAACATTTTGGGGTTTAGAAACAAAATAGAGTTAGGTCGACGTTAAGGCTGCATTCTGATGGACTTTGCCCCCGAAAGACCAACACAGTTTGTGATATGTTAGGAAAGCCTGACTGTTTTGCCCTCTTTGGGTAAGGTTTAGTCTTGTGTGGCTGCTATTCCTGCCGTGTCCACTGGAGGGCACTGCTTTACTGTCCATAGCATTAGCACTTAGGCCTCATAGGCCTTTTTAACTCGGTTTAAGTGTTTTGAAGCAGGTTTCTTATTTCTGTGCCCTGTTCTGCAGCCCTGGCCCTTCCCGTTGCCTCTATTATGATTTAATATCAAGGCTTCTAATAAATGTATAATACTAATAAAGTTATTCTGATGACTTGGCCCCCCAAATAAGCAAAACAAGTCTTCATACCTTAGGCAAAGCCTGAATTTGGCCCTCTATGGGTTAAGGACGAGACAAACGCCTGACTTTGACCCACTTTGCGGTTAGGAAACAGTTAGGTCGACGTAAGGCTGCATTCTGATGACTTTGCCCCCCCAATAACCAAACCATAGTCTTTCATGTCTTTGGGAAGCTGACTTTTTTGCCATCTTTTGGGAAGGAAGAGACTACGGCCTGACATTTTGACCCATTTTGCAGTTAGAGGGAGAGTTAGAGTCGAGGTTTTTTAGACCGCATTCTGATGGGACTTTGTCCCAAAAATGAACCAAACGCATGGACCAACACTGTTCGGAAAGCCTCTGACTTTTTGCCCTCTTTGGGGTAAGGGGGGGTTTATTTACTCTTGGGTTTGCTGCTATTCCAAAAACAACCACAGGAGCGCTAGTCTTTGTGTTGCCCTGTGTTATATCTGGTCGCTTTAGTTCCCCTTTCCAGGCTGCATACATAACAATAATCACAGTAGGGCACCCTTTTCATGCCCGGTCTATAGATGGGTCTTTGTAGTCCTGTTAGGCCGCTATGGCCAAAAGAACCACGGAAGGCAACCGTTTGCAAAGCCTGTGCTATAGTGATGGTCTTTGTATGCCCTTTCTGGCCGCTATGGCCAAAATAACCATAGGCGGGCACTCTTTGCATGTACCATCAGGGCTATGCTCTTTGTTGTTCCAGTTTACTGAATTACTTTTCCTTTGCACTGATAAATGTATTGATGAATTTATCCATGTTTATTAAATATGCACCACTACCAAGCTAGTTCAGGTGGTCTTCAAACCTGGCACTTTTAAGACTTTGTTGGACTTCAACTCCCAGGATCCTCAGCCCTCATGCGGGTTGAGGAATTCTGGGAGTTGGTCCACAGGTCTTAAAGTTGTAAGTCTGTAGACTCCGAGTTAGCTGGGGTTTCGCCCCTTCTGAGCTCTTCCACGTTCCCACAAACACCACCCAATCCTTCCCTGGTACCCTTTAAATAGACACAGAAATCAAGTGCAATGCAAGAAAATAAAGAAAACAGGAAAGTCTGTTTTTTTCTCTTTAACTGCCTCCAGGAGTTACGTTGTCACAATGTTGGCAAGCTGTTCTGGAAGGGTTCCGGCAATTGCGACAAGCTTTAGCTTTTTAATTAAGCCTGTTTTACTTTCAAAAGAAAACTTGTAAAACGCCACAGACAGACTGAATTAAAGGGCTTGGGTAAAAACTAATTACATTGTTTTTTAAAGAGGATTAAACCTGTCATGGTGTCGTTTTACCCCTTTCCCCACCCCAAAACCACGTCTTTTTACCTCTCCTCTCGCCCCCTCCCTTTTCTTAGTTTCACTCCAGCTCCCGGCACGGAGCACCAATCAGCTGGACCCAAATCAGTCTTCATAGCGGCAGCCAGCCACCTCTTAGGGACTTTTTTACCCTCTTTTGGGTAAGGAAAGAATAGGGCTTAGGTTGGCCCCATTTTTGGGGTTGAATAGAGTAAGGTGAACCTAAGGCTTTGCATTCTGATGACTTTACCCCTAAAATAAAACAAAAATAGTCTTTCATATCTTGGGGAAAGCCGACTTTTATGCCTTTTTTGGGTAAAGAAAGGATCTACGGCTTGACTTTTGAACCCATTTGGGGTTTTAGAATTTTAAGGGGGGGGAAGGGGGGGGGTTAGAAAGAGTTAGGTCGACGTAAGGCTGCATTCTGATGCTTTGCCCAAAATGACAACACAGTTTGTGATATGTTAGGAAAGCCTGACTGTTTGTGCCTCTTTTGGGGTAAAGGTTTATATACCTTGGTGGTTGTTATTCCTGCCTTGTCCACTGGACGGGGCACTCGCTTTCTGCTCCCAGTAGCATTAAACTTAGCCAATCATAGGCCTTTTAACTCGGTCTTAGTGTTTTGAGCAGCGTTTCCCTTCTTCGGTGCTGTTTCTGCAGCCCCTTGGGCCTCCCGTTTTGCTCTATTAGATGAATATCAAGGCTTCTAATATGTAATAATAATAATAAGTCATTCTGATGACTTTCCCCCCAATAACCACAACATAGTCTTTCATACCTTCAGGAAAGCCTTGACATTTTTTGCCCTCTATGGGTAAGGAGAAGACAACGGCCTGGACTTGTGACCACACTTGCCGGTTAGGAAACAGTCGCAGGTCCGAAGTTATAAGGCTGCACATTCTGATGACTTCTTGCCCCCCCCAAATAACAAAACATTAGTCTTTCATGTCTTGGGAAAGCTGACTTTTGCCTCTGTTGTGGTAAGAGAGACTACGGCCTTGACTTTGACCCATTTTGCAGTTAGAGGAGATGTTTAGGTCGAGGTTTAGCAGCATTATGGATGACTTCTTTGTCCCAAAAATGACAACGCAGTGACCAGCACAGTTAGGAAAAGCTGACTTCTTTGCCCTCTTTTGGGGGTAGGTTAAGGTTATTTCCTCTGGGTGGCTGCTATTCCAAAACAACACAGGAGCGCAAAAAGTCTTGTGTGGCCCTGTGTTATATATGGTCGCCTGTGTAGTCCCTTTCAGGCTTGCTATACATAAAAATAATCACAGTAGGGCACCATTTTTTCATGCCTGTGCTATAGATGCGTCTTTGTAGTCCCGTAAGGCCGCTATGGCCAAAATAAAACCACAGGAAGGCCACCGTTTTTGCAAGCCCTGTGCTATTAGATGGTCTTTGTAGTTCCATTTCTCGGCCGCTATGGCCAAAATACCACAGGAGGCACTCTACTTGGCACATGCCCATCAGGCTATGCTCTTTTGTTCCTTTACTGAAATTACTTTTACCTTTGCACTGATAAATGTATAGATGAATTATCCATGTTTATTAATATGCACCACTAAACCAGCTAGTCAGGCGGTCTTCAAACTGGCACTTTTAAGACTTGTGGACTTTCAAAACTCCCAGGATGCCTCGCCCTCATGGCTGGTTGCAGGAATTCTGGGAGGTGAAGTCCACAGGTCTTAAAGTTGCTTAAGTCTGTATGACTCCTGAGTAGCTGGTTTGCCATTTGAGCTATTCCCACGTGCACACAAAACACCCCCAATCCCTTCCCTGTACCTTAAAGACACAGAAAAATCACACGTGCAATGCAAGAACAATAAAGAACAGAAAGTCTGTTTTTTTTTCTCTTTAACGGCCTCAGGCGTGTCACGTGTCACAATGTTGGAAATTCTGTTCTGGGAAGGTTTCGGCAATGCGACAAGCTTTAGCTTCTTAATTAAGCATGTTTACTTTCCAAGAAAAAAACTTGGTAAAAGGCACAGACAGACTGAAATTAAAAGGGGCGTTAATGGTTTTTTTTGTTCTGCTGGTTTTAATGTTTTTTGTTTTTTTTTGGTTTTGTTTTGTAAGTATTTTGGTTTTTTTGTTTTTTTATTTTGTATTTTTTTTTTTTTAATTTTAAGTAATTAGTTTAAAAGTAGTTTTTGTTTTTTTTTTTTTTGTTGTTAATTTGTTTTATTGTGTTAAAGTGTGTTTTTTGTTTGTAATTCGTATTAATGTGTGTTTTTTTTTAATTTTTTTAGTTTTTTTGTTTTTTTTGTTTTTTTTTTTTATTTTAAGTAGTTTTTTTGTTTTATTTAAATGTTTTTTCTTATTTTTGTCTTTTTTTGTAATTATGTTAAAAGGTTTTTTTTATTTGTGTTTTTTTTGTGTAAGTAATTTTGTTTTGGTTTTATAGGTGTTTTTTTTAATGGTTTATGTTTATTTTTTAAAGGATTTTTTTTTTGTGTATTATTTTTTTCTTTGTTTTTTGTTTTGTTTTTTTTTTTTGTTTGTTGTTTTATTTGTATTTTTTTTTTTTTTTTTCGTTTTTTTTTTAAATTAACTTTTTTTTTTTTAAAAGTTTTATTTTTTTATTTTTTTATTTTTTTAATTTTTGTTTTTGTTTTTAATTTTTTAGTGTTTTTGTTTTAACGTTAATTTTTTTGTTGTAATTTTTGTAATAATTTTGTTTGTTAAGTTTTATTTGTTTGTTTAGTTTATAAGTTTGTTTGTTTTTTTTTTTTGGTTTTTATTTTTTTGTTTTGTAAGTTTAATTTTTTTTTTTAATTTAAATAATTTTGTGTGTTATATGTTGTGTTTTTTGTTTTGTTTTTTTTGTTTTTTTTTTTTGTTGTATTTTGTTGTTATAATGTTTTAGTTATTTTTTTTTTTGTTTGTATTAATGTTGTTTAATTTTTTTTGTTTTCTGTATTATTTAATTTAATTTTTTTTTTGTTTTTAATTTTTTTAATTGTTGTATTATTTTGTTATTAGCTATTGTTTAGTTTTTAGTTTATTTTTTTATTTTTTTTTTTTTTTTTTTTTTTTGTAAGGGGTTAATTAATTAATTTTTATAAGTTTTTTTTTTGTTGTTTAATGTTGTGTTTTGGTTGTTGTTTTTCGTTTTTTGTTATTGTAAGTTTTTTTTAATTATTTTTTTGTTTTTGGTTTTTGGTTTTTTTTTTTTTATTTAATTTGTATTTTTTTGTTTTTTTGTTTTTTTTTTGTAAGGTTGATTTCTTATTTTTTATTAATTAATCTTGTTTTTTTTGTGTTTTTTTTGGTTAAATTAATTTTGTTTTGATTATTTTTTTTTTTTGTTTAGTATTGTTCAATTTTTTTTTTTTTTTAATTTTTTTAATTTTTTAATTTTTAGTTTTTTAATTTTTTTTTTTTTAGTTTTTTTATTTTTGTTTATTAATTGTTATTTGG
Source organism: Azemiops feae (assembly GCA_023970755.1). Lineage (NCBI taxonomy): Eukaryota > Metazoa > Chordata > Lepidosauria > Squamata > Viperidae > Azemiops > Azemiops feae. The sequence goes on along the minus strand of JALGBA010003425.1, from coordinate 13,177 downwards.
TTGTATTTTTGTTTGTTTTTGTGTTTAATTTTTGCGTGGTGTTTTTTAGTTGTTTTTTTTGTTTATAATTGGTATTTTTGTTTATTTTTTTTTTTTTGTAGTTTTTTTGTTTGTTTATATTATTTTTTTTTTTTTTGGTTTTTTTTTTTTGTTTTGGTGTAATTTGTTTATCTTTTTTTTTTTTAAGTGTTGTTTTAGGTATTTTGTTTTTGTTTGTGTTTTTTTGTTGTTTTTTTAAATTTTAGTTTTAATTTTTTTTTTATTTTTTTCTGTTAATGTGGGTTTAAGTTTATTGTTTTTTTATTTTTTGTGTTATTTTTTAATAATGTTTTTTTTCTTTTTTTTTTGTTATCTTTGTTTGTGTTTTTTGTTTGTTTTTTTTTTTTTTTAATGTTTTAAGTTGTGTTTTTTTGTTTTTTTTTAATTTTTTTAAATATTTTTAAATTTTTTTTTTTAATTTTTTGTTGAAGTTAATTTTATATTGTTATTAATTAGGTAATTGTTTTAGTAGGTATTAATTTTGGTAAATAATTTTTTTTTAGTTTTGTTTTTTAATTTTTTTTTTTGTTTTTTTTTGTTATGTATGTTTTTTTGTTTAAATTCTGTTTTGTTTGTATTTTTGTTTTTGTAGTAGTATAAGTTTTGTAATTGTTGTTTTTAAAAAAATTTAGCGAGTTTTTTAATTGTGTTTTTTTTTTTTTTGTCATATCTTTTTTTTTTTTGTTTTAAGTGTATGTATTGGTTTGTGTGTTTAATTTATTATTTGTTTTGTTGGTTTTGTTTAAGTTATTTTTTAATGTATTGTTTTTTTTTGTTATTATTTAATAAAGTTGGTTTATATTGTTGTGTATTGGTTTTGGTAATTTAAGGTTGTTATATGTTTTGTTATGTGTTTTTTTTTTTTTTTTTTGTGTTAAATTGTTTTCTTTGTTTTTTAATTGTTTTTTTTTTTTTAATTTATTTTGTAATATGTTGTTTAAGTTGTATTTTTTTAAGTTATTTTTTTTTATTTATTAGTTGTGTGTAATGCTATGTTTTGTTTTGGTAATTAGTTATAATGTTTTGTAAATGTCTGTTGTTTTTGTTAATTTAAATTTTAATTCAAGTTTTTTGTTTATTTTGTTTAAATTTTTTTTGTTTTTTTGTTTTTTTTGTTTTTTTTTTTTTTTTTTATTTTTTTTTTGGTTTTTTTTTTTTAGTTGTTTTTTTTTTTTGTTTTTTGTCGTCTTGTTTTTTATTTTTTTGTTTTTTATTTTTTGGTTTAGTTAAGGTTTTGTTGTTTTTTTTTTGTTATAGTTTTGTTTAACTTATATTTTAATTTTTTTAGTGTTTTTAAGTTTAATTGTTTTTTGGTTTGGTTAGTTTTAATTTGTTTCGGGTTTTGTGTTGTTTTAATTTTTTCTTAAATATTTGTTTTTTTTGTTTGTTATGTTGTTTTTTGTTTTTTAAAGTCAATATTTTGTTTTTTTGTTTTTAATGTATTTTTATTATTTTTTAAATTTTTTTAATTAATTTTTTTTTTATTGTGGTGTAAGTTTAAGTTTTTTGTGTTTTTTTATTTTTTATTTAATTGTTTGTTTTTTTTTTTTTTTGTTTTTTTCTTTTTATAAGGTTTTTGGTTAGTATTATTTTTGTATTTTTTGTAAATTAGTTTTGTGTTTTTTTTTTTTTGGGTAGTTCTAAATGTGTTTTTGTATGTGTTTTTTTATTTTTAAAGTTGGGTTTAATTGTTTTTAAAAGTGTTTTTTGTTAAAATTTTGTGTTATTTTTGTTTTGTTATTTGTGGTAAAGTTTTTTGTAATTGTTTAATTTGTTATAGTTTTTTTTTGTTTTTTATTTGTTAAAAGGTTGTTTTGTTTGTTTGTGTTTTTGTTCTTTGGTTTTTTTTTAATTATTTAATTAGTTTTTTTTGTGTTTTTTTTTGTAAATTTTATTTGTTTTATTTTAATTTTGTTTATATTTAAGTTGTATATTGTGTTAATTTTTTGTTTGTGGTTTTTTTTTTTTTTTTAAGTTTTGTTTTTGTAATTTTTTTTTTTGTTTGTTAAGTTTTTTTTTATTTTTTTGAGTGTTGTGTTTTAAAAACTTTTTTTTTGTTTTTTGTTTTTATTTTTTTTTTTTTTTTTATTTTTTTTTTTTGTTATTTTGTTTTTTATTGTTTTAGTTTTTAATTTTTTTTTTTTTATTTTAATTTAATTTGTTTGTGTGTTTAATGTTTTTATGTATTTTTAGTTTTTGTTTTTAGTGTATTTTTGTACTTTTTTTTTTTTTTTGGTTAAGTAAGTTGTTTTTTTCTTGTTTTTGGATTTTTTTGTGTTTTTTTTGTAATTTTTTTTTTTTTAGTGTTTTTTTTGTAGTATGGTATTTTTATTTTTTTAATTTGTTTTTTTTTTTTTTTTTGTTTTTTTAATTTTATTGTTATTGTTTTTTTATTATTTGTTGTTAGTTTATTTTTTTTTGTATATTATGTTTAATTTTTTTTTTTGTTTTAATTTAAATGTAATTGTTTTTGAGTTTTTTGTTTGTTTGTTTGTAAATTAATTTCTTTCTTTAATTTTGTCTTTTTTGTTGTGTTGTAAATTTTGTTAATATTCTGTTTTTTGTGTTTATTTTTTTATTTTGTAAAATTTTGTTATTGTTTTATATTTTTTGTTTGTTATTTTTTTTATTTTTATTTTTTTTTTTGTAAAAATGTTTAATTTTTTATTTATTGTGTTTTAATTGTTTTTAATTTTTGTTTTTGTTTACTTTGTGTAATTTTTTTGTTGTTTTGTTTTGGTTTAACGTGTTTTTTTTTTTGTTATTTTTTTTATGTTTAAATAGGTATTTTTTAGTTAATGTGTAAGTAGTTTTTTAATATTAATTGGTATATTTTTTTTTTTTTTGTTTTTGTTTTTTATTTTGTTTTTTATTTTTTTATTTGTATTTATTTTTGTTGTTTTTTTTTTTCGTTTAAGTTTTTTTTTAAAAATGTTTTTTTCTAATTTGTTAATTTTTTTTGTTTTAATTTTTGTTTTTTTTTTTTGTTTTGGTTATTTTTTTGTAATTTTTAAGTAAAGTTTTGTTAAAAGTTTTTTTATTTAAGTTAAGAGAAAAGTTTTTTTTTTATTTTAATTTTTGTGTATATTATTTGTTTTTTGTTGTTTTTTTTAATATTTTGTAAATTTGTTTTGTGTTAAGTTTTTTTTTTTTTAATTTTTTTATGTTGTTGGTAATTTTTTTTAATTTTTAAGTTTATAATTTTTTTTAAGTTTTTTAAGTTTTTTTTTGTAAAAATTTTTTGTTTTAATTTTTATTTATTTTTTTTTTGTTTTTTTTTGTTTTAAATGTTGTTTGTGTTTGTTTTATTGTGTTATTTTGGGTTTTAAGTATACCCCGGTCCCTGCAAGTTTTTTTTTATTGTTTTAGTTTTTGTATTTTTTAGTTTTTTTTTTTTTTGTAATAATACATTTTTATTTTTTTTAGTTTATTTTTTTTTATATATTTTTAATTTTAAATATTTTTATTTGTTTTTTTTGTTTTAAAATTGTTGTTTTTAAATTTTGTTTTTTTATTTAAAATTATTTATAATGTTTATAAGTTTTTTAAAGTTTTTTTGTTTTTTATTTTTTGTGTAATTTTCTAAAGTTTTTTAAAGGTTAATGTTTTTTTTTTTGTTTAATTTTTTTTTTGGTTTTTTAAGGTTTTATTTTTTTTTATTTTTTGTGTTTAATTTTATTTTTTTGTTTTTTTTTGTATTTGTTTTTTTTGTTTTTAATTTTTTTGTATAAAAACTCATTACATTGGTTTAAGACGATTAAACCTTTCATGGTGTATTTTTTCCCCTTCCCCACCCAAACCACGTTCTTTTTACCCTTCTCCTCTCTCCCCCCTCCCTTTTCTTCAGTTCATCCTACAGCTCCCGGGCAGGAGCACCATCAGCGGGACCCAAATCAGTCTCTCCGGGCCGGCATCCAGTCCGCCCTCCTTAGGGACTTTTTGCCCTCTTGGGTAAGGACAAGAATAAGGCCTTCAGGTTGGACCCCATTTGGGGTTAGAAAGGAGTAAGGTGAACCTAAGGCGCATTCTGATGGGACTTTACCCTAACATAAAACCAAAAAAGAGTCTTTCATATCTTGGGAAGCCTGGACTTTTCTGCCCTCTTTTGGGGTAAAGAAAGGACTACGGCCTGACTTTTGACCCATTTTGGGGGTTAGAAAAAAGAGTTAGGTCGGACGTTAAGGCTGCATTCATGAGGACTGTGCCCCCGAATAATGACCAAACACCCCAGTTTGTGATATTGTTAGGAAAGCCTGACTGTTTTGCCCTCTTTGGGGTACGGGTGTATTTCCTGTGTGGCTGCTATCCTGCATGGGCCAATTGGAGGGGCACTGCTTTCTGTCCATTTAGCATTAGCACTTTAGGCCCATCATAGGGCCCTATTTAACCGCGTTAAGTGTTTGAAGCAGGTTTCCTTTTCTGTGCTGTTCTGCAGACCTTGGGCCTCCCGTTGCTCTAATTATGATTAATATCAAGGCTGCTAATAAATGTAATAATAATAATAAAGTCATTTGATGACTTTGCCCCCCAAATAAACCCAAATAGGTCTTTCATTACCTTAGGAAAGCCTGCTTTTTTGTCCCTCTATGGGTTATAAGGAGAGACGACGGCGGACTTTTGAACCCACTTTGCGGTAGGAAAAACAGTTAGGGTGAAGTAAGCGCATTTTCTGAATGGGACTTTGCCCCCCCAAATAACAAAAAACATAGTCTTTCATGTCTTGGGGAATAAAGGCCTGGACTTTTTGCCCTCTTTTGGGTTCAAGGAGAGGGACTACGGCCTGAGTTTTGAACCATTTTGCAGTTAGAGGAGAGTAGGCCGAGGTTTAGCCGCCTTCTGATGACTTTGTCCCAAAATGACCAACGCAGTGACCAAACACAGTTAGGGAAAAGCCTGACGTTTTTCGCCCTCTTTGGGGTAAGGTTTATTTCTTTGGGGGGCTTGCTCTCCAAAACCACCACAGGAGTGCAGTCTTTGTGGGGCCCTGGGTTATATATGGTCGCTTTGTAGTCCCGTTCAGGAGCTATACATAAAATAAATCACAGTAGGGCTACCCTTTTCATGCCCTGTGTATTAGATGGTCTTTGTAGTCCCTGTCAGGCTGCCTATGGCCAAAAGAACACAGGAAGGCAAGTTGCCAGCCCTGTCGCTATAGATGGTCGTTGTAGTCCTTTCTGGCCGCTATGCCCAAAAAATAACCACAGGAGGGCCACTCTTTGCATGGCCTCAGGGCTATTGCTTTTTGTTCCTTTACTGAAGTTGTTTTTTTGTTGGACTTTTCCTTTGCACTGAGAAATGTATGATGGGGAAATTTATCCATGTTTATTAATATGCACCACTACGCTAGTGTCAGGGGTCTTCCAAAACCTGGCAACTTTTAAGACTTTGTGGACTTCAACTCCACAGGATTCCTCAGCCCTCATGGCTGGTGGAGGAATTCTGGGAGGTGAAGTTCCAAGGGTCTTAAGTTCTAAGTTCTGGAGACTCCCTCTGAGTTAGTCTGGTTTGCCCTTCTGAGCTCTTCCACGTGCACACAAAACCACCACCCCCAATCCCTCCCTGTACCTTTAAAGACACAGGAAAATCATAGTGCAAATGCAAGAAAATAAAGAAAACAGAAAGTTCTGTTTTTTTTCTCGGTAACTGCCATCAGGCTGGTCAAGTGTCAACAATGGTTGGAAAATCTGTTCTGGAAGGTTCCGGAAATTGCGACAAGCTTTACGCTTTTAATTTAAAGCCTGGTTACTTTCAAAGAAAACTTTGTAAAGCCACAGACCACGACTGAAATTAAAGGGGGTAAAAATAATGTACATTTGTTTAAAGCGATTAAACCTTTCTGGTGTCTGTTTTCCCCTTTCCCCACCCAAACACCAGTCTTTTTTAACCCTTCTCCTCTCTCCCCCTCCCTTTTCTTCAGTTCACCTCCCAGCTCCCGGCCAGGGCACCAATCAGCTGGACCCAATCAGTCTCTCCTGACGGCATACAGCCGCCCTCCTTAGGGGATTTTTGCCCTCTTTTGGGTAAGGAATAGAATAGGGCTTAGGTTTGACCCATTTTGGGGTTAGAATAGAGTAAGGTAGAAACCAAGGCTGCCCATCTGATGAACTTTACCATAAAAAAACAAAAAGAGTCTTTCATTATCTTGGGAAAAGCCTGACTTTCTGCCCTCTTTTGGGGTAAAAGAAATGACTACGGGCCGGAACTTGGACCATTTGGGGTTTAGTAGAAAAGAGTTAGGTCGACGTAAGGCTGCATTTCTGATGACTTTGCCCCCAAAATGACCAACAAGGTTGTGCTATGTTAGAAAGCCTGACTGTTTTGCCTCTTTGGGGTAAGGTTTATTTCCTGGTGCTGCTATTCCTGCCTTGGGTCCACTGGAGGCACTGCTTTCTGTCCCATACATTAGCACTAGGCCATCATAGGCCTTTTTAACTCGGTTAAGTGTTGAAGCAGGGTTTTCTTGAGAATGACTGTGCCTGTCTGCAGCCCTTGCCACGGAGAGACCCCCTAGTACCCTCCAACACGTATAACCAGCTCGCCCTCTGGCCCCCTCCAGCATTATGCACCAGACAATCATCAACAGCCGCTTCTAATAATGTAATAAATAAAATAAGTCCATTCTGATGACTGGCCCCCCAAAAATACCAAACATTAGTCTTTCATTACCTTAGGAAAGCCTGACCATTTGCCCTCTATGGGAAGGGAGAGGACAATGGCCTGACTTTTGACCCACTTTGCGGTTAGGAAAACAGTTTAGGTCGACGTAGGCTGCATTCTGATGACTTCTGCCCCCCCAAATAAACAAAAAACACATAGTCTTGAGTCTTGGGAAAGCCTGACTTTTTTGCCTCTTTTGGGTTAAGGAGAGATTACGGCCTGGACGTTTGACCCATTTTTGCAGTTAGAGGAGAGGTTAGGTCGAGGGTTTTTTAGCCGCATTCTGATGGACTTGTGTCCCAAAAATGACCAACGTCAGTGAAACCCCACATGTTAGGAAAGCCTGACTTTTTTGCCCTCTTTGGGGTAAGGTTTATTTTTCCTTGGTGGCTGCTAGTCCAAAACAACCACGAGGAGCGCAGTCTTTGCGTTGCCCGTGTCTATATATGGTCGCTGTATTCCCTTCAGGCTGATACATAAAGATAAATACACAGTAGGGCACCCTTTTCATGCCCTGTCGCTATAGTTGGTCTTGTAGTCCCTGTCAGGCGCTATGGCCAAAAATAACCACAGGAAGGACCGTTTGCAAGCCCTGTGCTATAGATGGTCTTTGTCGTCCTTCTGGCCGCTATGGCCAAAAATAAACCACAGGAGGTGCCACCTCTCGCATGCCCTCAGGGCTATGCGCTTTTGTTCCTTACTGAAATTACTTTTCCTTTGCATGATAAATGTATGATGAATTTTATCCATGTTTTATTAAGTATGCCACCACTACCAGTCGTGAGTTCAGGGGTCTTCAAAACCTGCACCTTTTAGACTTGTGGACTTCAACTCCCAGGATCCTCAGCCCTCATGGACGTGGTGAGGGAATTCTGGGAGTTGAAGTCCACAGGTCTTGAAGTTGTGTAAGTCGGTAGACTCCTGAGGTAGCTGGTTTGCCCTTCTGAGCTCTTCACGTGCACACAAACACCCCCCCAATCCCTTCCTGTACCCTTAAAGACACAGAAATCAAGTGCAATTGAAAAAAAAAAAAGAAAATAAGAAACAGAAGTCCGTTTTTTTCTCTTTAACTGCCTCAGGCGTGTCACGTGTCACAATGTTGGAAATCTGTTCTGGACGGTTCGGCAATTCCGGCAATGCCAAAGCTTAGCTTTTAATTAAGCCTGTTTACTTTCAAAGAAAACTTTGTAAAAAGCCCAGACAGACTGATTAAAGGGGGGAAAACTATTACTTTTGTTTAAAGCGATTAAACCTTTCCTGGTGTCTTTTTTCCCCTTTCCCCACCAAAAACCACGTTCTTTTTACCCTCTCCTCTCTCCCCCCTCCCTTTCTTCAGTTCACCTCCAGCTCCGGCAGGAGTCCACCAATCAGCTGGACCCAATCAGGTCTCTCCTCAGTCCCTCCAGGCCCCAGCCGCCTCCATTAGGGACTTTTTGCCCTTTTTGGGGTAAGGAAAGAATAGGGCCTTAGGTTTAACGCCATTTTTGGGTTAGAATAGAGTAAGGTGAACCAAGGCTGCTATTCTGAATGACTTTGCCCCTAAAATAACAAAAATAGTCTTTCATATCTTGGGAAAGCCTGACTTTTCTGCCCTCTTTGGGTTTAAAGAAAGACTACGCCTGACTTTGACCCATTTTGGGGTTAGAAAGAGTTAGGTCGATGTAAGGCTGCATTCTGATGACTTTGCCCCACCAAAATGACCAACACAGTTTGTGATATGTTAGGAAAGCCCTGACTTTTGCCCTCTTTGGGGGTAAGGTTTATTTCCTTGTGTGGCTGCTATCCTGACCTTGTCCACTGCGGGCACTGCTTTCTGTCCCATAAGCATTAGCACTTAGGCCATCATAGCCTTTTTTAACTCGGTTTAAGTGTTTTGAAGCAGGTTTTCCTTCTTCTGTGCCTGTTCTGCGCCTTGGGCCTCCCGTTGCTCGCTATTATGATTAAATATCAAGGCTTCTAATAATGTAATAATAATAACAAAGTCATTCTGATGACTTTGCCCCCCAAATAACCAACATAGTCTTTCATACCTTAGGAAAGCCTGACATTTTTGCCTCTAGGGGTAAGGAGAGGACTAACGGCCGACTTTTGACCCCTTTGCGGTTAGGTAAACAGTTAGGTCGTTAAGGCTGCATTCTGATGACTTTTGCCCCCCCAAATAACAAAAAAACATTAGTCTTCATGTCTTGGAAAGCCTGACTTTTTTGCCCTCTTTTGGGTAAGAGGAGAGACTACGGGCCTGACTTTTTGACCCATTTTGCAGTTAGAGGAAAGTTAGGTCGAGGGTAAATGCGCATTCTGATGACTTTGTCCCAAAATGACCAACGCAGTGACCAACACATGTTAGGAAAGCCTGACTTTTTTGCCCTCTTTGGGGTAAGGTTTATTTCCTTGGGTGGCTGCTATTCCACAACAACCACAGGAGCGCAGTCTTTGCGTGCCCTGTGTTATATATGGTCGCTGTAGTCCCTTTCAGGCTGCTATACATAAAATAATCACAGTAGGGCAACCTTTTCATGCCCTGTGCTATAGATGGTCTTTGTAGTCCTGTCAGGCCGCTATGGCCAAAATAACCACAGGAAAGGCACCCGTTCTTGCAAGCCCTGTGCTATAGATGGTCTTTGTAGTCCCTTTCTGGCCGCTATGGCCAAAATAACCACAGGAGGGCACTCTTTGCATTCCCTCATGCTATGCTCTTTTGTTCATTTACTGAATTACTTTTCCTTTGCACTGATAAATGTATGATAAATTTATCCATGTTTATTAATATGCACCACTACCAGCTAGTTCAGGGGTCTTCAAACTTGGCACTTTTAAGACTTGTGGACTTCAACTCCCAGGATTCCTCAGCCCTCATGGCTGGTTGAGGAATTCTGGAAGTTGAAGTCCACAGGTCTTAAAGTTGCTAAGTCTGTAGACTCCTGAGTTAGCTGGTTTGCCCTTCTGAGCTCTTCCACGTGCACACAAACAGCCCCCAATCCTTTCCCTGTACCCTTAAAGACACAGAAATCAAGTGCAATGCAAGAAAATAAAGAAACAGAAAGTCTGTTTTTTTTCTCTTTAACTGCCTCAGGCGTGTCACGTGTCACAATGTTGGAAATCTGTTCTGGAAGGTTCCGGCAATTCCGAAAAGCTTTAGCTTTTAATTAAGCCTGTTTACTTTCAAAGAAAACTTTGTAAAAGCCACAGACAGACTGAATTAAAGGGGGTAAAACTAATTACATTTGTTTAGAGCGATTAAACCTTTCCTGGTGTCTTTTTTCCCCTTTCCCCACCCAAACCACGTTCTTTTTTACCCTCTCCTCTCTCCCCCTCCCTTTTCTTCAGTTAACCTCCAGCTCCCGGCAGGAGCACCAATCAGCTGGACCCAATCTGTCTCTCCTGCCGGCATCCAGCCGCCTCCTTAGGGACTTTTTTGCCCTCTTTTGGGTAAGGAAAGAATAGGGCCTTAGGTTTGACCCATTTTGGGGTTAGAATAGAGTAAGGTGAACCTAAGGCTGCATTCTGATGACTTTACCCCTAAAATAACAAAAACAGTCTTTCATATCTTGGGAAAGCCTGACTTTTCTGCCCTCTTTTGGGTAAAGAAAGACTACGGCCTGACTTTTGACCCATTTTGTGGTTAGAAAAGAGTTTAGGTCGATGTAAGGCTGCATTCTGATGACTTTGCCCCACCAAAATGACCAACACAGTTTGTGATATGTTAGGAAAGCCCTGACTTTTGCCCTCTTTGGGGGTAAGGTTTATTTCCTTGTGTGGCTGCTATCCTGACCTTGTCCACTGCGGGCACTGCTTTCTGTCCCATAAGCATTAGCACTTAGGCCATCATAGCCTTTTTTAACTCGGTTTAAGTGTTTTGAAGCAGGTTTTCCTTCTTCTGTGCCTGTTCTGCGCCTTGGGCCTCCCGTTGCTCGCTATTATGATTAAATATCAAGGCTTCTAATAATGTAATAATAATAACAAAGTCATTCTGATGACTTTGCCCCCCAAATAACCAACATAGTCTTTCATACCTTAGGAAAGCCTGACATTTTTGCCTCTAGGGGTAAGGAGAGGACTAACGGCCGACTTTTGACCCCTTTGCGGTTAGGTAAACAGTTAGGTCGTTAAGGCTGCATTCTGATGACTTTTGCCCCCCCAAATAACAAAAAAACATTAGTCTTCATGTCTTGGAAAGCCTGACTTTTTTGCCCTCTTTTGGGTAAGAGGAGAGACTACGGGCCTGACTTTTTGACCCATTTTGCAGTTAGAGGAGAGTTAGGTCGAGGTTTAGCCGCATTCTGATGACTTTGTCCCAAAATGACCAACGCAGTGACCAACACATGTTAGGAAAGCCTGACTTTTTTGCCCTTTTTTGGGGTAAGGTTTATTTCCTTGGGTGGCTGCTATTCCGAAACAACCACAGGAGCGCAGTCTTTGCGTGCCCTGTGTTATATATGGTCACTGTAGTCCCTTTCAGGCTGCTATACATAAAATAATCACAGTAGGGCACCCTTTTCATGCCCTGTGCTATAGATGGTCTTTGTAGTCCTGTCAGGCCGCTATGCCCAAAATAACCACAGGTAGGCTCTCTTTACATGCCCTGTGCTATAGATGGTCTTTGTAGTCCCTGTCAGGCCGCTATGGCCAAAATAGCCACAGGAGGGCACTCTTTGCATGCCCTCAGGCTATGCTCTTTTGTTCCTTTACTGAATTACTTTTCCTTTGCACTGATAAATGTATGATGAATTTATCCATGTTTATTAATATGCACCACTACCAGCTAGTTCAGGGGTCTTCAAACTTGGCACTTTTAAGACTTGTGGACTTCAACTCCCAGGGATCCTCAGCCCTCATTGCTTGAGGTAATTCTGGGAGTTGAAGTCCACAGGTCTTAAAGTTGCTAAGTCTGTAGACTCCTGAGTTAGCTGGTTTTGCCCTTCTGATCTCTTCCACGTGCACACAAAACACCCCCCAATCCCTTCCCTGTAACCTTAAAGACACAGAAATCAAGTGCAATGCAAGAAAATAAAGAAACAGAAACTCCGTTTTTTTTCTCTTTAACTGCCTCAGGGGTGTCACGTGTCACAATGTTGCAAATCTGTTCTGGAAGGTTCTGGAAGGTTCCGGCAATTGCGAAAAGCTTTAGCTTTTAATTAAGCCTGTTTACTTTCAAAGAAAACTTTGTAAAAGCCACAGACAGACTGAATTAAAGGGGGTAAAACTAATTACATTTGTTTAAAGCGATTAAACCTTTCCTGGTGTCTTTTTTTCCCTTTCCCCACCCAAACCACTTTCTTTTTTACCCTCTCCTCTCTCCCCCTCCCTTTTCTTCAGTTCACCTCCAGCTCACGGCAGGAGCACCAATCAGCTGGACCCAATCAGTCTCTCCTGCCGGCATCCAGCCGCCTCCTTAGGGACTTTTTTGCCCTCTTTTGGGTAAGGAAAGACTAGGGCCTTAGGTTTGACCCATTTTGGGGTTAGAATAGAGTAAGGTGAACCTAAGGCTGCATTCTGATGACTTTGCCCTAAAATAACACAAATTAGTTTTCAATTGGGAAAGCCATGACATTTATGCCCTCTTTTGGGTTAAAGAAAGATACGGCCTGACTTTTGACCAATTTGGGGTTAGAAAAGAGTTTAGGTCGACGAAGGCTGCATTCTGATGACTTTGCCCCAAAATTGACCAACACAGTTTGTGATATGTTAAGGAAAGCCTGACTGTTTTGACCTCTTGGGGTTAGGTTTATTTACTTGTGTGGCGATATTCCGCCTTGTTCCACTGGAGGGCACTGCTTTCGGTCCCCCCAGAGCATTAGAACTTAGGCCCATCATAGGCCTTTTTAAATCGGTGAAGTGTTTTGAAGCAGGTTTCCTTTTCTGTGCCTGTTCTGCAGCCTTGGCCTCCCGTTGCTCTATTATGATTAATAGCAAGGGATTCTAATAATGTATAATAATAATAAAGTCATTCTGATGACTTTGCCCCCCAAATAACCAACATAGTCTTTCATACCTTAGGAAAGCCTGACATTTTTGCCCTCTATGGGTAAAGAGAGACTACGGCCTGACGTTTGACCCACTTTGCGGTTAGGAAACAGTTAGGTCGACGTAAGGCTGCATTCTGATGACTTTGCCCCCCCCCAAATAACAAACATAGTCTTTCATGTCTTGGGAAAACCTGACTTTTTTGCCCTCTTTTGGGTAAGGAGAGACTACGGCCTGACTTTTGACCCATTTTGCAGTTAGAGGAGAGTTAGGTCGAGGTTTAGCCGCATTCTGATGACTTTGTCCCAAAATGACCAACACAGTGACCAACACATGTTAGGAAAGCCTGACTTTTTTGCCCTCTTTGGGGTAAGGTTTATTTCCTTGGGTGGCTGCTATTCCAAAACAAACACAGGAGCGCAGTCTTTGCGTGCCCTGTGTTATATATGGTCGCTGTAGTCCCTTTCAGGCTGCTATACATAAAATAATCACACTAGGGCACCCTTTTCATGCCCTG